>JADBJO010026806.1:0-22084 GCA_016801955.1 Conus betulinus | reverse complement strand
CTCCGTGGCTTCCTTGCCCCCTGGCGCCAGTGGAACACAACACAAGAGCACTCCCTGCCATAGATAGACAGCTCAGGATCCTAGCTTTTGGCGCGCGAAACCTGTCTCCCTTTCGGCTCGCGGAGTTGGACAGGAAGAAGAAGAAGGAGGAGGAGGAGGAAGATGAGGAGGCCGATGATAAGAAAGAACAAGGAGGAGGAAGGAAAATAAGAAGAAGAGAAAAGAAGATGAGGAGGAAAGAAGATAGAAGAAGAAGCTAGGTCTATGGAAGAGTAGAGGAGAGGATGAGCCTCAAGAAGCAGAAGAACACGCAAGAAAGTGAGGAGGCTGAGAAGATGAGGCTTTCTTCGGCGTATTACGGCCGCATCTTTTCCCCCTTTTCGGCCTTTTGTGCCCCCCTACTGGGTTTAGTCACGTTTATCTGTTGATACAACAATGCGGCCCCATCTGCTGTGCTAATGATAATATTAATCTACTAAAGATTTGGTAGCTCCAAAAAAGCGTCATCATGATGATGATGATTATGATGACGATGATTATGACGATGGCGAAGAAATGACAATTAACTTTTGCTCAGAGAATTAATCTACATTCAGACTCTAGAAATGAGGAGTAGTCTGAATTTTTGTTTCTTCTTGTTTATTTGTTTGTTTTTTGTGGATAAATACATAAATGAAGATGTAAATGTTCTTTTTAAAGTCCTAACGTAACTGGGGTTGGTAGCCATTAAGATTTTTACATCCGTCCTCTACACAATAATGTAAACCCGGATTTTACGAGTTTCCCAACTTTTTCTACACTAACTCGTGTTCAATTATGTTTCCTTTCGTCATGTTTCCCTTCTGTCAAAGAAGACCAACGCGAATTAGGTGAGAAAATACATAAAATATTCGAAACGAAGACGATAATGACTACTGATGGCACAGAGAGAGAGAGAGAGAGAGAGAGAGAGAGAGAGAGAGAGAGAGAGAGAGAGAGAGAGAGAGAGAGGCGAGAGAGAGACGTAGACGTAGACGTAGACGTTTTTTTATTCGTCGTAAAGGCCATAGCCCCTTCGAAGGGGGTAAATACATATCATACCGCGCAGGTCAACTCATTTAACTAGCTTAGCACATAATTTACGGGTCTTAACATATCATTTCTTTCGCATTCTAAATGCCTTATACAAATACAAAGCGAACTGTTTAATTGTGTTTTCATTCAATGATGCCATTAACATAATCAGTGTGAAGAAACAAGTTTTTCTTAAGTACTGAGGTGGGATTAATTGCTGTCGAACCAGCTTGTAGTTTGGAACAAGTGAGAACAAAATGAATTTCATTTTCATCATCTTCGTAGCAGCAGAGTGGACACGTAAAGTTACAATCATTCAAAGGCCTGTAACGGTTAGAATGTACACAGATATCCGATACACCAAACCTGAAATTTTGTGACAATATATTTAATATGTCTGTTAATCTGCATTGATAAGTACCTTGGAATACAATGTGAAGGATTTTAACAATCTGTACATATCAAACCGGTGACTGTCTTCAACATGGGAATTCCCATCTTTGCCAGTTACAATCGATTAACCTTTGCCGAAACACGCGATAAAAACTATGTATGTCATCTACACCCTGATTCTCCCACACAACACCAAAACCAAATTCGTACAGTTTCAACCTAACTTTAGTAGCCCAATTACTCTTACCCCTAGCGTCTAGCTGTACTAACATTTTGTACGCTTTATGAGGTAATCTTTCTGGGGGCATTCGAGTTATCTTTAACCAATAACGAATGCACCTAACCACCGAAAGTAAATGAATTGGATATCTGTTAGTCTCCCCCCCATAGACCAGGTCATTTGGTGTTTTGTAGTGAAACACCGAGAAACTTTTTTAATGCGTACAAATGAGTCTTCTCAATTTGTATAGGGACAACGTCAAGGCCCCATAACTCAGCTCCGTACTGTACCATTGGTTGAATCTGAGAATCGAATAACAATAAAACACAATGTCAGAGACTCATTATCAAGCATACGCAGTTTCTTTAGGATACAAAGTAAACATTGTTTAGCTCTGCTTATAAGATCATTGCAAGCAAATCTGAAACTTAAACGAGTTGAGAAATGTATACCCAAGTACTTATAAGCATTCACCACTGGCATAGCAATTCCATTATACATCCCATTTTTTCGAGAGAGAGAGAGAGAGGAGAGAGAGAGAGAGAGAGAGAGAGAGAGAGGAGAGAGAGAGAGAGCATAGTCTTTATTCCCCAAGGTAATAGACAAGGAAAGTACATGCTTTTCAACTAGCCCTGACCATCGGAAAGTACAAAATACTAAATGTCACAAAGCCCACCCCCATCCCCTTTCCTCCAAACAATAACAAGAACAACACTTTTGGCTAACAGATATATTCAGAAGCATAATGAGAAGTTGTTTAGCCGTCTTATTCAAGCCACAGAGAGAGAGAAGAGAGAGAGAGAGAGAGAGAGAGAAGAGAGAGAGAGAGAGAGAGAGATGATGGCAGAGGCAGACTGATACTGACCCACTTGTGAATTGTGACTGATGTCAGGCAGACAGACAGACAGACAGACAGACAATATATTCAAGCTGTCGTACCTGTGAATCCCCAATGACGGTCAGCTTGTAGATGGCATCATAATGCGCGCTACCGGTCAGCTCCGCCATTCACACTGCCTGCATGGGTCCCCCCTGACACCAGTCAATTAATCAGTCCATCAATAACCAATCAACCAATAAACTTATCAACATCATTATTCTCTCTCTCTCTCTCTCTCTCTCTCTCTCTCTCTCTCTCCTCCATATAGCCTATTTTTTTTTATTCTTGCCCAGAGGGGCTGGATGTAAAAAAAAGTACTTACGCTTAATTCACTACCTTCTTCAAATAAAATGAGTTCTTCGTCTCTCTCTCTCTCTCTCTCTCTCTCTCTGTCTGTCTGTCTGTCTGTCTGTCTGTCTGTCTGTCTGCCTGTCTGTCTGTCTGTCTCTCCATATATCCTTTTTTCCTCTTGCCAGAGGGCTGGATATAAAAAGTATTATTGGTTAATATATCCACTACCTTCTTAAAATAAAAGAGTTCGTTCGTTCGTTCGTTCTCTCTCTCTCTCTCTCTCTCCTCTCTCTCTCTCTCTCTCTCTCTCTCTCTCTCTCACTCTTGCTAACAGCAGTTTGTTGTGGGTGTAGAGGGTATTATCCCTCAAAAACAAAACACAAAATGGAGAAGGTTGGAGCTCCTGTCGCGGGTTTATCATTCACAAACCATGACATCATTTCAATGTCAGGAACTCAGCGGACAGCCACGCTAGCTGGTGTTTGGACAGGTACAAAAGGCATCCCGTGTTGCCCCTGTATTGCCCTGTGTTTGCCCTGTGTTGCCCCGTGTTGCCCTGTGTTGCCTCCGTGTTGCCCCGTGTTGCCCCCCTGTTTTGCCCTTGTTGCCCCCGTGTTGCCTGTGTTGCCCCGTGTTGCCCTGTGTTGCCCGTGGTTGCCCCCGTGTTTGCCCTGTGTTGCCCCCGTGTTGCCCTGTGTTGCCCTCCCCGTTTGCCGCCGTGTTTGCTCTGCAAATGCATGCAGATCAAGAAAGCTCATCCAAGAAACTTGGCACATGATGTCACATACATGTACAAACCTCTTTTAGGACAAGACCAAGCCGTGCTGATAAAGGAACAACCAACCCTACAGCATCTGCTTGTATTATCAGCGCAGGATCAGTCCCACATTATTGTTGGACCTGCCCGAACCAGCTCAAGATCACAATCCAGAGCCACATTACCACACATACACACATCATCAGCCCTCTTCCCCATATTCCTTCCCCATATCCGTACTGTTATCAGGTTTGTGCTGCTGATTGACTCGTGTAGTGTTCCACCATCTCCCCGACCTTTCGCCCCCCCCCCCCCCAACTCCAGCCCTAATTACCCCATCAATCAATTCCTTCTCTATCACTTCATTCTGTCACCGAGTTGTGGGCTCACCCCCACCTCCTCTCATTTCCCTCCCTCTGATCATCTTTGGGACTGTCATCCGGCAGTGGGTGAGTTTTACGGTCCTATTGGCCAGAGGCCCATAAGGACAACGTAAACTGAAGTCTGCATTTCTGGTGGCAGTTGCTGTCGTTGGCAGTGGTGTGTCTGGCTCCGATTGGGAGGCTGTCGCCTGTCGCTCTCTCTCAGCTCCGGTTTCTCTGTGAACTCCAGTTCACTTTCTGGTGTTGGGTACGGGGCGACGACGACAGGGGTCGGTTTGTTCTTTGCCTTTGCCTCTTCCCCCTCTCAAAACAGGTCTATCTTCAGGGCCACCTGGCGGCCTTCTTCTCATGCTCGGATGGCAATGGTCCCTGTGCCCGCAGGAGGCTGCCTGAAAGAGGGAGTAGGACTGAAGACCGCATGGAGCCGCTGCGTGAGTCCCCCTTCTATTGTCCACGCAGACTACGGTCGAGCAGGCAATTGGGCTAGGGGTACCCCCATGTCCGACCCATCAAAAAGCAATGGTATCCCAGTTAATCCACCCGGTAATCGCAGTCAGGAGAGCTCTCCATCGCCCACATCGCCCCACATCTCCAGGAGCCGTCCCCCCCGGCAACACAGCTAGACCCCGCCGTCAAAACCCGTACAGCTGGAAGGTGTTGGCTGCGCCGCCCGACAACTGACCTCCTCACATCAGTGTATCTCAAAAGAGAACTCCTGATCTTCCTGGTGTCCGCTAATGTTCTCCCCTCTCGTGCGGGACCTGTAGTGCCCATCCTCCTCCGCAGAGTGGTTTGTATAGCGGGGTTTTGACAACGAGCTGGCTACAAAACGAATCAGCCTGCAATGCACTGCACAATGATCTTCAGCACACCCTTTAGGTCAGAGGCTAAATTAGGGGCCGCGAATAGCTCAGTTGGTAGAGCGCCGGACTCGCGATCCTGGGGTTGCCGGGTTCGAATTTTCGGCACAGGGGGGATTTTTCCCCACGGAGTTTACATTGGTTCTGACTCCATTCCCCACACAGTCCTTTTGAATGAGACTATAAACCGAGGTTCCGTTTGTGAACGCACGCACTCTTGCACACACGTAAAATCCCATTACCAACTTTCGGAAGAGAAAACCACTTTGGGCCATTGGTATGGATGACACATTACACATAGCAGGCACCTTCCCTGACGATGGAGTATGGTTGCCTTAATGGCGGGATAAAAAAAAAAAAACGGTCATACACACAAAACTCCACTCTCTGTCTATACAGTCATGTCCGCAGGAGTATCAGCCCGCGTACGCCGAAAGAAAGAAAGAGGCAAAATTTCTCAGCATGCACATTCTCCTAGCATTAATTACTTTGTCGAACGACGACGTTAGATAGGGGTTTCACGCACTCGAGAAGCGAACCAATGCTTGCTCATCCTGTGTGCGCGGCAAACGCTGCGTGCGGGCTCTAAAAGCGAGATGGCCACCTGACCTGGCCGTCCCTCTCTCTACCGTGCCTCCAATCTGAATCATTACGTTGAAGGGCCTTGCGGCATAAATTCAACGGGCGAGAGAGAGCGCGGATACACTAGCCCCGTTTGATGAATGGCTGTACGGAAGCAGTCTACTGTCTTCGCATGCACGGTATTCTCTTTCAGATGGTTCCAGTCAATTACAGTTTTGGGGGAAATGAATGTTTTAAATTGTCGCTATTACACTGAAAGGGCTTAATTTAAACACTTTGTATTATTGGTAGTAAAAGCCTCTAAAATATTGGCACTGTAAAAAGTTGGTAAACTTTTTTGACGGCGACTCTGCGAAATTGAAATGAAACGAGGCAGGGAACAGTAAACACAATAAACAATAAACAAGTAGGGTAACTCTTGCTCCCATACGAAAAAACTGACACAGAGTACCTTTTACTCAAGCCTTGGCACAGCTTTTTAAACTTGAATAAAGTCAGACAAATACCAAAGACGAACAATCTAATAGACTCAAACGAAGCGGGGATAAGAAGGCATAAGAGGCAGTGCTGGCACCAGCCCCCCTCCCCTCCCCCTCCCCTCCCCATCTTATGACTTCTTATCCACGCTTCGTCCTTTCCCTCTCCAATACTCCCTATGCACTCCCTCCCTTCACTCTCTTATCTCATCTTCGCCTGAGCTCAATCGCTGCTGTGGTCAGTAGAGTCTTTATGGTGCAAATGTTGTGGGTGGGGACAGACGGAAAGAGAGAAAGGGAGTGGCGTGGAGGAGGGTTGGGGATGGGTGGGCGTTAAGAACCGGGCAAACCCATGCCGGGGTTAAAAATGCTAGTACGTGTGTGTGTGTGTGTGTGTGTGTGTGTGTGTGTGTGTGTTGTCTTTCTTATCTACACAAAACCATCCTGAGGAGAGCCAGCGTTTGTCCCTCTCTCCCTTCGCTCTCTCTCTGTCGCCCTTCCCTGCACTCCTTTCGCTCCTTCGTCTCTCTTTCGTATCGTATTGTAGTTCTAGTCACTTTTTGCATGCTTCTTTTGTTGCCTTATCTTATTTTGCATTGTTGACCCTACTCAGGGCGAGGACTGGATGTAAAAAAGCCCGCCCTCAACACATGACGGGACCAGAGTGACTCACATTCATTTTTCCCCTGCTTAAGGTCACTAACCAAGCCTCACCATCCGGCGCCTGTGCATTTAACCCATCCACCAAATAACTGAAAAAGAAAGGGGTGAAAAGAAGGCAGAGAGTATTTACTGGTGGTCTAGATCATTCTCTCAGTGGATTATTCCCAGACGTCCTCCATTCCCATTCCGGGCCTCTCTCATAACACAGCTGCACCCCAAAGATAGAATGTAGACAGTCCCCTAGAGCCAAACAGTCAAGAGCAGAGGCAATGAGCAATCATGGGCACCCAGCAGAGGAACACAGCATTGAAGGCCGAGTCCTTAACTTCAGTGTTGTTCGGTGGGGCCTGTTCTGATGCACTGTATATACCGAACAATCATCTACTCCCCACTCCCCCCCATCCCCCCCCCCCCCCCCCCCCCCCCTATGAATAAAAAATTGACGTGCTTAAAGTCGTGGATAAACCCCTCAACCCTACTCCCCTCACCCGGCGCTACATTCCTCCTCTTCTCCTCCCTACCTTCCTTCTTCTTCGTGGCAGTTACGCAAAGCTGCTGATACTTCAGAGCCTGCGGACAAATATCTAATCCGCTATAGAATGGACCAGGACGAGGCAAAAATATTAAATAATACCCATCTACCCCCTACAAAGGGATGTGGATTTTTTGTGTGCATGACCCTTTTTTTTTATATCCCGCCATTCAGTGCAGCCATACCCAACTTCGAGGTCAAGGTGCAGTGGGTCATGTGTATGTGGTCGTGTCATCCATACCACCAACGGCCCAAACTGGCATTCTCCTTCCGAAAGTTCCGAAAGGTTGGTGCTTGGGATTTTAACGTGTATGCAAGATGTTTTATGCGTACGTTCACACATGGAACCTTGGTTTATAGTTTCGTTCTAAGGACTGTATGGAAATGGGAGTCAGAAACTAATGTTGACTCCGAGGGACCCCCCTGGACCCCCCCCCCCCTCCCCCCCCCCCCCCCCCCCCCCCTCCCCTGTACCGAAACGGCCCCGGCGGGAGATTTGAAACCTCCAACCCTTGGATTTACGAGTCCGGCGCTCTAACCAAACAGGAGCTATTACGCCCGGCCCCGTCCACATCCTCCAAAGCCGAGGCTCCCTAGCCATATCCATTCATCGACAGCTGAACGATACTGAACAACACTGACAAACATGTCCACCACAGCAACGTATGTTGGATCAGAACAGCGCCACTGAACTCCCACGAAGTGCCATCGTGCAACAGTGCAGTGATCCATGTCTCCTCCACCGGGTTGTCCCCTAACGACTTGACATCAAACAACTTCCCTGTGGATTGCCTGTGGTGGGTCACAGGCTTAGTGGCTGTGCTTGTTTGTTGTGGCGTACCTTGGCTGAAAAGACTCCAGGGATCCTCACCCAAACAGCCCGGAAGTACTTGAACACTATATGGTGCGCAAAGGCAGGGGCAGCTGTTGGGATTGACATAGAGAACAATTACGAGTGTGTGGGTACCCGTTTGTGGAATTACCCCGCACCACACCGCCACATCGGGCAGAAACCAACAGAACACGACATGCGTGTCGGATTTTTTGGAGACTGATAACATAGTTAATGCTAGGTAGCCAATCCCGCATAACTACTATGCAGAGCCATAGTACAACATTTTAGAATGATAGCCTATGGTGTTTTGAAGCCTAAAGCCAGTTGGCAGTCCGACACAGCCTTAAGCCAAGGCGGGTGAAGCGAGGCGGGCTGTGGCTGTGGACAGGAGTCGGAATGGAGCGGCAATGGTGTGCGTGCTGCTGAGGGTGCCACCGTATGATGGAACTGAAAAAAAAGTCACCATAGGCATGAATTTGGCCCAGGGAGAAGTAAATTCAAAATTGAGTCCATCGTGAGAGCAAGATTTGATGACCCAACACATCCTTTTAAGATTTTTATTGCTCGGTTCCTTCGGGTCGTGTAATCAGAATTGAGAGATGGTATTATCGCAACAAAAATATGGACAATCCAATCCTGACCTGAGATTTACAAGACAGGTTGTACTCTGCCTTTCTTCTCACAACACATCATCTTGCGTCAACCATGCCCGATAAGATACACGAAAACCTGCTGTGATAGTGGTTTATTCAGATGTGGAGCCACTGCTAAACCGTTCTTTACGACGGAGGATTCTCGATAATATGGTTCCAGTGGCCTCTGTTTTGAGTCCATAGTGCAGTGCAGATGGTTCCACATTCTCCTGTTTTGAGATCCTAGTGCCGTGACTAGATGAGTTCAAGTGCTCTCTGTGTTATATCCATCGTGCAGTGACTGAGATAGGTTCCAGTGTCTCTCATTTTGAGATCCATAACGTGATTACAACTTGTATGCCATTTGTGAAAGCAATTTGATTGGACTCAAATCCACAACTCCCAATACCATCACTGAGTCTCCCCAACCGTGTAATCCGGTGGCCGAAAGCTCTACTCTCTCCGCCTTTGTTCTTTCCGTCCGTCTGTTCGGGTCTGTCTGTCTGTTCTGTCTCTCTCATATCCATCATCTCCTCGTGCGTCACTCACTCAATACACACACACCGACACACCATGGCGCGTGTTATCCTCGCTCGCGCCGCGCGCATCATACACCAAAACACACAAGCCGTGTAACCTGCGTGTATATCGGGTTTTCTTGCGTACTGCGCTCGCGCGCGCGCGCCTTATGTGTGTGTTGTGTGTGTGTTGGTGTGTTGTGTTTGTGGATGTTGTGTTTTTGTGTGTGTTTGTGTTGATGATTTTTGTTATCCTAGTTACGTCCCGTCCTAACTTGCTTGTGTACATCACCTACAGCCTTCCAATAATACAGCCTTCTTCGGAAGACATGTCAAGATTTAAAAACTTGATAAAAGAATAGTAGAACACTTTCTGCCCCTCATTAGATAACAAACCTCTTATTGAATTCGATTTTTTGTTCTTACAATTGGCCGATCACCAATTCTCTGCACGACTGACTCGCAAACGAGATTTTGAAATCAAAACCTAACAAATT
The DNA here is from genome assembly GCA_016801955.1 of Conus betulinus. Classification (NCBI taxonomy): domain Eukaryota; kingdom Metazoa; phylum Mollusca; class Gastropoda; order Neogastropoda; family Conidae; genus Conus; species Conus betulinus. Next base: position 12,512 of record JADBJO010026806.1, on the reverse strand, counting down.
TACCACAGTCTCCTCTCTCTCCGTAACAATCTCGTCAAGATTCTCATCATTCAAAAACTCTGCTTAGATTGACTCAATCCCTCAGATCCTTCCCCATCTCAAATGATCCAGCCTCTCCACATCACGTCAGGTTGGGCGCACTCCCACTCTCTCCTTCATCTCCTGCCAATCCTCTACACGCTGCTCTTTCCCATGGAGCTCTTTCCCTTGGTGCTCTCTCCCTCCTGTCCTCTCGTCCTCAAAAGCTGTCCTCTCTTTCTATCGGTCTTTCCTCTCCCTCCCATCGAAGCACAGCATTTATACATTAATGTGACCTCGTTGCTCAACATACCCTGGGAGGCTTGGAATACTTAGTAGCTATATCCGAACACTTCTCTCGGACCTCAGGTTGTGATTTGAACAGATAATAATGTATTCGCCAAGACTGGCTCTGTCTTATATTAGAGAGAGGTTGATCTAAAAGTTTGATTTTTGAATCCAGCAGTAATCTGTTCACTAAATGTTCTTACTGCAACCCCTCTATCCCTCCCATCTATCTAATCGTCTTCGTGTCTGTCTGTCTCCTCTCTCCACCCCCCACTCCTCCCAGTGCTACCTTCTCTCTGATCCCTCCCCCTGCTGCGCTTGCCTCCCGTCGGGCTCATTCTCATCTGGCACTCTCCCCTCTCCTCTGGTCACTCATCTCGCTCTCTCGCTCTCGGGCTCTCATCTCTCTCTTGGATCCTCTGATGTAAAAAAAAAAAAAAAAAAAGCCAAAGCAGTGCTGATCTATGTATCTCACTCGAAAGTATATAGATTTTGTATTGTCTTGTCTTGTCTTGTCTCTCTGCCCCTGGTGTGTGCGTGTGTTGTGGTGTTGTGTGTGTTGTGTGTAGCTCGTGTACTGTGTGCGGTGTGTGTTTACACGTGATTGGTTTGTGTGCGTACGTTATTGCAACGCTGGTTCGCGTCCGCGACGCACGCGCGCTACATCCCGTTCAGTGGGTGTGTGTATCGGTGTGTGTGATCCTGTGGTGTGTGTGGATGTGTGGGGTGTGTGTGTGTGATGTGCAGTGCGTTGCGTGCCGTGCGGTGCTGCATGGCCTGTGTGTGTTTATGGGCACCCAGTACTGGTTGTTCAGGTCTGCCTACTGATCATTTCCTATCATGAGTTCTCTCTCTCATCTCTCTCTTCCTCTCCCACCCTGTCTCTACCAGGCCAACTCCCCCCTGGCTCTCTCTCCTCACCCTCGTCTCTCTGTCAACCTCCTCGACCTAACTCGTCAGTCCCTCTCTCTATCTCGTAGTCTTCTTCTTCTTTTCTTCTACTATTTAGTAAGTTCTTTTATTCTCTTTCCGGTATGATTTTTTTTTTTTCCATTGTTCGATTTAATCCAATTTGTTTCCCCTAGTTCTTCTTCTCGTTCAATCGTATCTTTTCCTAAACTGCCTTTTACTTCAGTCCGTTTGAAAGTGTGTGTTTGAGTTGTAAAGTTTCACTGATTGTTAACAACACACACACAACGTCCCCTCCCCACACCCTTGCCCCCATTCCACCACCGTGTCAGTAAATGCATACCATGGGAGAAGAGATCTCGAGAGATGGAGAGATGTGACGGCTCAGGGAGGGAGGAGGCAAAGAGGAGAGGGAGGTTACCAAAGACAGGGACAGAGACAGACATCCAGATATACTGACAACACTGACCAGACTGAAGGGCATAAGGTGTTTAAAAAATACCCAACACACCACCACACACACACACACACACCCACACACACACACACACACACCACACTGCACGCAAACGGACACGCAAACGCACACAAAGATGCACGCTTACATATGCACGGGCATATACATTCACACGCGAAGCGGGCCAGCACACACACACACACACACATGAACACACACAACACACACACAACACACACACAACGGACACGAGCAACACAAAAATAGGACGAGTGATTGGAGGGGAAGACAGAAAGGCAGGTCAGCAATCCTTCCACCACAATGACAATGACTGAGCCAAGATTGTAGAAGGACAGAAGAAACAAGAAGAACTCAGGCGCGGACCGGTGGGTTGTGTCAAGCAGTGCAGGCAGCGGGCTTGGGGTGTGGTGGGAGGGGGGGGGGGGGTGGATGAGTGGGGGTGGGGGGTGATGGGGGGGTGGGGGAAATGAAGGCGAGGAGAAGGGTGGGAGCGAGGGGGGACGAGGTCCCTAATAACTTACAATAATTATGTATCAAAACCTCCCCCTCAATGACCAGTATTAATTACTGGGAGCTATCGACCCTGCATCTGCCCTGGGAACATGTCCATATGCTATGCTGTCCAGGCTCCACGTTGGGTCTCTTGAATGTCGAAACTCGTGAGTAAGTAAGGTACATAGAAGGTAAGATAAGGTAAGGTAACTGATAAGGTAAGGTAAATAATGGTAAGTTAAAGTTGCTTACAGCCCAGCCGATCGCAAAGGGCCATATTTAGGTGCTGTTCACCACGTTAAAAATGTAAGGTAAACGTTGCTTGTAGCCCAGCCCCGACTGTGTCAAAGCGCCAGTATCAGGAATGTCACCGCACGTTAAAATCAATTCACAAGTCATCGAAAAACCAACAACCAACAAAACAAACAACAAAAACACAACCAAAAAACTTGCCTTCACTCATGCTGTCATTCCAAACCCCTTCTAAAAAAAACGTACCAGAAACTTCGTTAAAATCTTTCTCTCCGTGTAAATCTTAGATCCGATGAAAAATAGAACGTCAATCTCTTTCAGAAAACTCAAAGATCACGTCCAGTGGGACATCTGCTGAACAGGGTTTTTCCCCCATGGACTCTGCTGTTAAGATGTTTTATAGCTCAACATCGTGCAAGTCCCAACAGTCTAAAAGAATGTGTTTGCATTGTGGAGTGTGGAACGTGACATGGAATACACAACGGAGCTTCTTTGCACCTTTTAAAAGATAAGAATGGGTATAAAACGAGTGGCCTGTGTGCAAGCGGCACAGGACTGCGTTCCTCTTTTATACGGCCGCCTCTGGAACATGGTAAAAAAACTGACTCTTTCTGGTTTTTGGACGAATTTTTAAAATAGTTTGTTATCAGTCTGCGAGTTCCATTCCTGTTGCCAGAAGAAACGCAGCCTATAGTTGCTGAATCCCCATCCACAACGTCTGACAGAGACAAAGCTTCGGTATTTCTGTGATATTTTCACTGCAGCGAGAGGATAAATCACAATTCTCATGTATCTATAGTTTGTTCCCGGTTCTTGCTAAACTGATATGCCAAAGAATCAGTGTATCGCTGTTTTGTCCAACGTTCTAGCTGAACTGATATTTTAGGTGGGTATATTGGTTTTCTATAATATGTCATATAGTGATAATATATCTGTAATATATTTCTTATTTTATGTTCCCCGCATTTTCTTGAACTGCTCAATTTTTAGATTTGACTTTTTTTTTTTTTTTAATCTTTGCCACGTCATTACTATAATGACGGAAGAATTGTTAGTGCACACTGCACCACTTTTCCCCCCCCCCCCCCCCCCCCCCCCCCCCCCCCCCCCCCCCCACCCCCCCCACCCCCCCCCCCCCCCCCCCACCCCCTATTAATGTTCTAGCTTAACTGACATGCAGAAGAATCCAATGTACCTATGTTTTTGTCCCACATTCTTTTGAACCCATACGAAGATTTCTTTCCCAACATGTCAAACTGTTTCCATACATTGGCAAGGGAATTCAATTCAATTTCAGAATACACACGCGAGGATGGGCATCTTAAGATGAAAAACCATACATTATAATAAAACAGTTTGAGTTTTCATGGACCTTTAAGCGAATTTAGTCCCCCGCATTCATATGCAACAGTATAAATGAAATTATTGAAAATCTCAAATGATCAATGGTGATTAGATGTATGCTTTGATGTAATTCACAATAGATTGTGAGCTTCATCTGTTGATAACATGGAAGATGATGATTACAGTGATGATGAAGAGTTTCTTAATGATGAGCATGACTGATTCACGAATTATCCAGGATAATTATAAAACAATGTTCCACGTTCCCCTTCGTAAACCTGACAATCCCCAATGTTCTGCCCTATTTGCTTGCTAAACGTTTATGCACTTTATACTGGCATGTTATTTTATTGGCCTGTTTACTTTTTTGTAAAACAAAACCCTTTTACGTTTTTGTTTGTTTGTCTAAGGCTTGTAGTTGATGTACAACGAATAATTTCAAATCTGAATCTATATGGCACACTATGGAGATGCAGCATAGTGTAGATGTACGGTGTATGTGTGTGTGGGATACACTCTACTTCTGTACGATCTGTACATGTACATCTTCTCTGTGCACAGAATGCACTCTATGTGTGTATATGATACATTCTACGTGGTATAGGGCTATATTTTATGTGTGTATACAATCCACGTGCCCATAGGATACACTTTACGTATATACATTCTTAGCTTGTATATGATACACTCTATGTGCATTGGTTCTAGATGTGCATAGAATACATTCTGTGTGTACTCAGTCTGAGTACATGTACAGGGCACACACTATTTGTATACACATTCCACGTACATACAGAATACACTCCATGTGTTTAAATTCTACACGTACATTCTACGTGTGTACGCTCCACGTGTGTTCAGTGTAATCTGTTTCCATACACTTAATGTATGGACAGGATACACTCGATGTGTAGACCTATATCACTAAGATTATGAGTGTACGGATTACGCTCTACGTGCGTACAGGATACACTCTGTCGGTGTACACGAGACACTTTATATGTATAGAGTATGCCCTTCTACGTGAATACACTCTATGTGTGCATTCTTTGCGTACACTCTATGTGTGAGTGTATTCTAAATCTTCAGTTCAGTTCAGTCCAGTGATTATTGTAACGTCTGTTCATCCTCGATGATATTAGATGATATTAAAAGGCAACAGAGACCACTGAGAATGTCTGACCTACTGTCTCTGGTCATTTTCTCTCACCTCTATCCTTTACATATTAAAATCTAGACACTCCACTGAGTATACTAAATGTCTCGCATTATACATTTTATTGGTATGCAGTCTGTATATCTATTTATAGGTTTTACCCTTCGTGTTTCTAGAATTCGCTCCTTGGATACATGCAACGCTTGTTAACGTTTCCCCACTTCTGTACCACCACTACTGGCACTGGCGCTGGCACTTCTCCGATCTGGTGCATAACAAGGAGTAAGACGTCATGGGTTATAACTCCATCAACCAATACACATCGAAGTTTGCTGGTCACTTCTTGATGATAATCATTAGAATATTTAGCAGTATATTACTTAGCAATACCTCGGTCAAGTGAGCAAATCACACACCAAAGTTCAGAAACGGGATATGTGGTCAATTTATTACCTCCCTTCTTTTTGTTTGTTTGTTTGTTTTTTTTTTGTTTTGTTTGTTTGTTTATTTCCTTGTTCACTTTTGTTCGTTCTCCCTTCCTCTCCACGTAATCAAAGTGGTTTTAAACGTGTTAGTTTTTCGGATAAGACAATAAACCAGGAGCACAGTCGTTTGCAGTATGTGTTTAGCACACGTCAAAAACAAAACAAAACAAACAAACAGACAACAAAACAAAAACAAAAACAACATCAAAAGCTCGGCGACATTTATCCCTGGGTGGGGAATTTTTGGGGAGAGACTTTCGGAGGAAAACAAAAACGTACGCAGAGAGAGAGAGAGAGAGAGAGCGAGAGAGAGAGAGAGAGGAGAGCGGAGGGACGAGAGAGAGAGAGAGAGAGAGAGAATGAGGAGGAGGATAAGAGGGTGGGAGAGGGACAGGAGGGTGGAGGACGTGTGGTGTGGTGCTGCTGCTGGTAGTAATACATTGACGACAGGGCTTCCTTCACCAGAGAGCACACAGAATTTCAAGCAAAGAATTAGTGGGTACTAGCCGCCGTGGCGACAGAACCATGTGGGTTTTTCTGCCCCGACCGGCTCCTACCCAGAGCTGAGTTTGCTGCGGACTCAGTTGGGAAGAACTGGGACCACACAGTCGAGTTTCATCCAAATAATGAATGCGTTTCTGACAGTGTTGCTCAAATTTCCTGACCAACACTGCAGGTGCCTGTATCTCTCGGGCCTGGTTGACGCCGGGATATATTATGAAAGGAAGCGTAGAGTACAGCCCGGTCATGTAGTCTCAGACCGAAATGGAAATCCGTAGCATCATCTTAATCATCCTCATTCTCATCGATCAGCATTAAAAAAGGTCTCAAATTCTGTAGCCGTTCATGCCCTGCTCTCATGGTGACCTCAGTTTTCGATGTCCTCTCCATGTCTGTGGCCTTGGTTTGGTTCCGTCGGGGGTCACCGGTATCGGCGAGTGCCAGGGGGCTGTCGTTGGACGGACGTGGTGGCGCCCTCCGGAGGGAGAGCTCACTCATGCCGGCTCCGCGACTAAGGAATTATTGTCGTCAGTAGGGGGCTTGGTAGGTGGCGTCCTGCGTATGTTGGATCAGAACAGGCGCCACTGAACACCACCGAAGTGACTTGGCAGCAGTGCAAGTGTCTCCTCAGGTGGGTTGCCTCTTGACGACGTGAGATTGACTGCTCCTTGTGGTTGCCGTGGGCTGCGGCGGGGCCGACCGGGCTGTGGTTGTGGACGGGTGTCGAATGAGCGGCGTGGGTGCACTGCCTTTGAGGTGGCGCAGAGGTTAGAACAGCAAGAAAAAAAAAAAAAAAAAGAAAAAGAAAAAAGAAAAAAAATAGTGGGTTGTGATGATACAAGTTTCAGTTTCGGTTTTCATCTGGGTGTCACCGCGCGCGGACACGCCCGTATACGCTACACCAACCCCCCATGCTCGGCCTTGACAAACCTGGACAATGCCCAGACGTACAGTTTACAGCTAGATGATTAATGAGACTGAACCGCTACAACAAAGAAGAAAAGAATTGGGTAGCCATGTTTCCTGGCGAGGGCGTAACAGATGCACCAAATATTATGTACTTGATACAAGGCCGTGGTAGCTTTGTCTGCGCGCTACTACTACAGGTGTGTGTTTTGTGTGTGTGTGTGTGTGTGTGTTGTGTGCGTGTGTGTGGTTGTGTGTGTGTTTGGGGTGTGTTGTGTGCAGGGTGTGTGTGTGTGGTGTGTGTGTTGTGCTGTGTGTGTGTGTGTGAGTGTGTTGCTTGTTGTGTGTGTGTATGTTGGGTGCGTGCGTGGTCCATATTTGTGGGGTGGGTTTTGTGTGCGTGCATGCGTGGCGTGCGTGCGTGCGTGCCGTTGCGTGCTGTGGTGTGTGTTTGGGTGCTGTGTGTGTGTGTGTGTGGTGCTTGCGTCGCGTGCGTTGCATAGCGTGCGGTGTTTGTGCGTGTGTGTGTGTGCGTGGCGTGTTGTGTGCGTGCTGCGTGGTGTTTTTGGGTTGTTGTTGTGTGTGTGTGTGTTTTTGTGTTTTGTGTGTGTGTGTGTGTGCGTTGCGTTGTGTGTGTATGTGTGTGTGTGTTTGTGGTGTGTGTGGGTGTGGGCGTCTGTGTGTGTGTGTGTTGGTTTGTGTGTTGTGGGGTGTGTGTTTGTTGTGTGTGCGTTGCGTGGTGTGTGCGTGTGTGTGTGCGTGTGTGTGAGTGTGTGTCGGCGGGGTGTGTGTGTACGTGTGTGGGCGTGTGCGTGCGGTGTGTGGTGTGTGTGTGGTGCTGTGTGTAGTGTGTGTGTGTGTTTGACGTGCGTCGGTGTGTGTGTGTGTGTGTGTGTTGTGTGTAGTGGCGTGCGTTGCGTGCGTTTGGAGTGCGTGCGGAGTGCGTGGTGCTGCGGTGCGTGCTTCGTGCGGGGGTGTTGTGTGTGTGTGTGTGTGTGTGTGCGTGCGTGCCCGTTTGGGTGCTGCGTTATGCGTTGCTTGCGTTGCGGTGTGTGTGTGGTGGGTGTGTGGGAGCGTGCGTTCTGATGCTGCTGTGCTGGAGGCGGACAACGGCAAAGGTAAGTGCAATGTCGCATGTACACGCTTGCATATGCTTGTTGCTGCTCGTGTTGGGCGTGAAGGCCTACACGTAATTCATGCTTGCTGTAGGATACGGACATATGGTGTGGCCAACTGTTACAAGGATTGTGGTCATTATAAACATTTAATGACACACTCAGAAAAAAAAAAAAGAGTAAATTAAGCGTTAGTGTGAGTCTTATCGATTGTAGTAGCCCTGGTAATAGGCAATTACATTCAATTTCATACAAACGCCATGGAAAGAGAACCCGATGGAGGGTTGAAAACAATAAACTAAAGAACACCCCGACAACGAACACAAATAATGAACGCGATCATTAGTAGAGCACAAGTAGATGTTTGGTTTCATAGGGAAAATTAGAAAAATTAGAAGGAAGCAGAAAAGCACAAAACGCTCAGTCCCCAAAATCCCACCGCAATGAGTGAAGCAGAGAGAAGAGAAAAGAGATCACAGGACACCTGATCTTGAGCGCGCGTTCACATGTATAATATACTCTTCCAAATGAAGAGAGGGGTGGGGGTGTGGTGGGGGGAGAAAACTGTGGGTGGTTGTTTGGAAAAAAGCAACAGGATCAATTAATACAAATCGTAAGCCCCCAAGCGCTTTGTCAAACAAAGAAAGGCAACATCTACTTCGAAACTTAACCTTACCTCATAAATTTGACGCTAGCCGAATCGATCCATATATACAACTCTGTACGCGTGAGATTATTAAGAATACAATCGACAAAGTTGGGAGATGAGCTTGACAACGTTGGAAGAACGGGAAATTATGTTTAGAAAAATTAGGAAGAGGGGCTGCCGAATGTGAAATGAAAGTCTTGGTGTTTTTCTTCGTCGCTTGATGATCCCTGGTGTCTGGTGCGATGCGGGCCGCTGAGCCAGCGTTGGGGGTTTCTGTGGTTCTGGAATACCGACTGTGTAGGTCGCACCCGTCGTGTGTGGTTTGGGCCAGCGACCACGTGCTGTCACCTGTGATGTGTGGTTGTAGTCCGACCATGTGTGGCGCGACACCTGTGTGGTTGTCGATGACCGCGTTACGGCATAGGCTGTTCGCTTCGTGTTGAGCACCTTGTGACTAAAGTTGTTGCTCGGGCCTCAAGGCGCCGGGATAATAGCGCGGTGGGAACGGGGTCGTTTCAGCGGGTTCATTGGGGGGCAGGTGGTCTGTCGGCCCTTTAGTTACTAGTAGCGCTGTTTCGTCTTTCGAGCCGTGTCTGGGCGTGAGGTCGCTCTGTCGACGGTTCCCCGTGGTTTGGTGGTCCTCCACTCCCTGGTGCCTTGACACCGCAGCGCACGGACACACCGCCGCCTTTGTACAGCCTTGTGACGTCCCGCACATCGAATCTTCCCCCTTGCTCTTCCTGTATTTGTATCACACGGCGCTGTCCTGTTGTCTCTCGGTCCTCCCCTGCCTCGGTCGTCGGCACATCCCAGAGCCGGCCAGCTTCCTCTTGTGTGTTTTTGCTGGTCTGTTCTTGTTTTGTTCGTTGCTGAGTCTGTACCTTCATTTTCCGGCTTTGCTGGTGGTCCCTTAGCCCACCCTCTTCTTCTCGGTTCTCTCTTTCTCTTATGTGTTCAATCATAGCTGGTTGCTTTGTACCCTACGCGTCACGCTGTTAGCCTGGACATATGTCGTCTACGCCTACTGTGCCGCTAGCTTTTCTCGGAGATTTGTTTTGATTGTGGGTTTCCGCTTTCCCCTTTCTTTGTTATTTCGTTTTTTGTTTTTTTGGTGTGTGCTGTGTCAGGGATTGTTTGTCTCTGTTTGGTTGTTTTGTCTAGTGCCTTGAACGGCCGGCGCGCGTGATCTGGTCGCTCTGGACGGGCTACACGTGTGTGCCGCCCCTTGTCGCTGAGCTTCTCGGGGTGACGCACGACTCGTCCGTTGTTGGTCATGCTGCTTGCGTGTGCCCGGCGCGCCGCGTGGTTGTCATTTCGCAGGCCCCGCACTTATAGACTGACGCAGATTCCTTCCCCCCGCCCCGCACCCGTACCATGTGTGGACCCACTGTTTTTTTTTTTCCTTGGTGATCCACGCGAGTGGAGAGAGAGAGAAGCAAGAGAAGGGTGTCTGGGCTGCAGCGCTCGTCCCCCCCCGCTTCGCATTCTCATACACAGACTGACTGACATATCAATCTCCTTCTCTTCTTTATTCTCTCTTCTCGCTTGTCCGCTCTCTCTCATCTGTGAGAAAGAGGAGGAGACGCTGGCACGACTCCGCCGGCGCACCTCGCCTGGGTTGGTTGGTCTTAGTGTGCGGTGTGTGTGGCTTACTACCCTGACTATGCTGTGTCTTTGCGCGGGGTGTGTTTCTTCGCTCTCTCTCTCTCTCTGTCCGGTGTCTCTCGCGCTCTGTGGCGTGCGTGCGGAGTACATGTGTGTGTGTGTGTGTGTGGGGTGTGAGAGCGCCACGCCTCGTCACCGTCCCCTGCGCTACACCCCCCATTCAGATTCATTGTACCTTCTGTCTCCCCCGCCCCGAGTCCCACGCGCGCGAGAAAGAAAGACGATAGAGTAATGCCGGCATGTATGTATGGAGTTCTGGGTTCGATGGACGCCCCCCCACCCCCCGGCAGCTTTGAAGCGTGATGTTGTCGACTATCTTACGGAGGGAGGAGGAGCTTCTTTTTTCGCTATTTGTCTTTCTCCTATGTGTGTGGTGGTTGTGTGTGTGTTTGTGTGTGTTTACCAATACCCCCCCCCCCCCCTACTGCTCACGCACTTCCATGCCGACTTTCTTTCCCACGAGCGAGCTTTTAGTGCCGCACGCGGGAGCAACGCAAAGATAAGAGAGGGGGGACGAAGGTACAGGGATCGGGGAGGGGTACGCGCGCAGCCAGGATGTGCGCGCGACGCGCGGAGCGTGAGCGTGAAGAACAGGCCGCGAGACGCAGGGGAAGAAACACGACTCTGTCACACGCGTAAGAGAGTGTGTGGAGATGCTGGGGGGGGGGGGCTGGGGCAGGGGGGACGACGGGCAGCGGAGAGAGGTACGGCATCCACTCCCCACCCCCCCGCCGGCAGCACGAGGAAGGACGGGATCATGATACATGACACGTGTGATGGCACGGACACTGTGGGACGCAGTTTTACATTGGTGACACTGTGAAAGAACGAAAGGGTATGATGGAGGATCACTTTCGGGTCTTTTTTTTTTCCCCTTACTTTCCTTCTTCCTTTGAGGGTAGAGGGTTCAGTTCCTCGTTTGAAGTGACGAAGAGTTATGTGTGTGTGTGTGTGTTGTGTGTGTGGTGTGTGTGTGCGGTGTGGGTATGTGTGTGTGTGTGTGTGTGTGGGTTGTATGCGGTGCGTGTGCGTGGCGTGCGGTGTGTGTGCGTGCGTGTGGGTGGTGTGTGTGTGTGTTGTGTGTGTGTGTGTGTTGTGCGCGCGTGTGTGTACGCGCCCCCACGCGCGCGTGGTCTGTGTGAGACTGGCGTGTGGAAAATTTTCAATCCAATTCTACGCATCACACAGATATTACAGCAATAAGACTCACAAGTTGTGTTTTTTTTTTTTTTCAGTACTCCTGATATGTCTAGAGGAAAGGAAAAGGGAGAAGGAGAAGAACAACAAGAAAAAGAAACAAAACACACACACACACACACACACACAACACACACACACACACACACACACACATACACAATTAGCAAAAGACAGAACAACAGAAGAGCGTAGACGATCCTTGGACGTACAACTGGTGATTACAGAAGGGCATTAGAACGTCGGGGAGATCCCGCCAATAGCGAAGACGACACGCCATGATACTTCAAAAGTGATAAACATCGCTGCAGACAATGAAACTCCTGTTTCTTCCTACTAGGTCTGTGGTTAACACACTGTGCACACCCCCCAACAGATGATACAAATTCGCGTACAGCACGAGGAGACGATGAGGGAGGGCAGAACAAAGGTTGTCGGGTGGGTGGGGTGGGGTAGGGTGTCGGGAGTCTGAGGGAGAAGGGAGACAGGCAGAACCCAAGATTGGGAGAGGAAGGGGGGGGAGGGAGGGGGAGACGAGGTGAGGGGTGATGATGAGGGAAGGGGTGCGGGGTCGCGCCCGAATGCTTGTTAGAGCGGGCCTCACCCTCCGCTACCATTAACCATCACTGTCAGGACCCCCCCAAACACACCCTCTCTCCTCCCTCCAACGCACTCCAGTTCCACCTACGACTCAACCGCCCTCTGTGTGTGTGTATGGTGTCTGTGTGTCTGTGTTGTGTGGTGTGCGTGCGTGGTGCGTCGTGTGTGTGTGTGTGTGGTGTCGAAAGTAACGTCCGCGTTTTCACCGCGTGCGCGGGCACTGCGTATTGTCTGTGGAATGTCTACACCTGTGTCTGGCACAATGCATATGTGTAATGTACGTCCCACCGTCTTATTCCCCTCACAGACCTCCCACCAATTCATACCCAGCGATACAGCATTAACAGGATTCTCGGCACGCGGCATGAGATTGATATAACAGTCAGCAAGTTGGTTTGTTTGTGTGTTTGTTTTCAATCCGTCCGTCGTAAGAATTTCCTCTTTCCGTTCCGTCTGT
>JADBJO010026805.1:15000-22085 GCA_016801955.1 Conus betulinus | reverse complement strand
GCACACACGGTCCTTTAGGCTTTACTCGATAGCGACTATTGGAAATATCTTATCTTACTTGTTTGACCTGAATGATATAGTATTTACTATCTGAAACAGATTTTAAGGCTTGCAACACAAAATAAATAGCCACGACTGCACTTACAGCCAATCAGGCAATTGCTAGTAAAATAGGCATAAAAGTTAATGTACTAGTTTTTAGGAAAGGGGGTCACTTGTCAGTCAGGTAAAGAGGAAAGATATTGCTATGCCAGTAGTACAATGATATTGATAGTCTTTTTTTGTTTTTTTGTTTTTTGGGATTTAGTTTTGTTTGTATTTTTTTTTTTCATTATTTATTTGCAGCACCTTTTTTTTTCGGTTCCTCAACACTCGTTTTAAAGCTTTGTAGCCGCTTTGCAGAGATCTTTCTGGAAGACCAAGAATCGTTTGTTATATATTTTGAGAAAGCTATACCTTTTTTGCATAACAATTCTTTAAGAACTTTTTGTCAAGATTTTTCATATTTCATACAACCGATTGCAACTATATGGATCAGAGCTGTGGGGACGGACATTGGCCTTAAAAAGTTTTGGGGAGTTGATGTAAACACTCCAAATGATTTTAGTGTATGGAGAAACAAACAGGTACCCACTGTACATAAAGTGGCAATAAGTTGCATTCCTTACTGGTTCAAATGATTAAAAATGAGCATTGATCGACTACAAGGAAATCTTACACCATGTTATACGACTTGTACTCAAAAGGGAAAAAAATAACTGGGTATCAAACATTCGATTATTTCTTTATGAATTTGGTTTTGGTTATGTGTGGGAATGTCAAGTGTTGGTCAAGAAAATTTATCTGTGGCAAACTCTACGCCAGAGATTAATTGATTGCAGATGGCAGGACTGGGAAAGCCATATAAAATCAAGTGAAAGGTTTAAAATGTATAGAAGTTATACCTCTGGTCATCTGTTTGAAGGCATATCTTTCATTTGATTTGGATGTATGTTTTGTTTTCAGTTTCATGTCACTAAATTTAGATTTGGTGTATCTGAAACCAATGCACATGTGTTTCGCTTTAAAACTATATATATGGTGATGAGTTGGTGTGTCCATTGTGTAAGGAGTCTAAGGAGGACGAGCTTCATTTTGTTCTAACATGTTCTGTTCTGACAGATCTTCGTGTGAAATATATTCCAGCAAAATTCCATATGAATCCATGTTTTCTTTCGATTTCGTTTACTTATGGCCATCGAAAGATGAAAGAATAGTACGTAAATTAGCATTGTATTTGCATAAAACCTTTCAGTAAAGGCAAAACTCTTTTGTGATTTGTGATTTGTGCTCGTAATGGACTATGAATTCTGCCTGAAATTGCATTATGGCATATATATGTATGCCGAAAATCGTAAAAACATCATTGATTCAAACAAACAAAATGAAAAGCAGTACAGAGAAAAAACGAGGGTGAAGAAAGGAAATCTTATAACTGTACCAAAAAGAACAGTTCCCTCTAAATAACAAATGCCTCTACAACAATATTGTGTACCAAGCCACTGTGACATCGGAGAATACAGAAGAAACATACGTAGGTATCAATGAAAATCAATTTAAAACTAGATATGCAAACCACAAACAGTCATTCAACAAAGAAAGATACAAAAACCAAACAGAACTAGGTAAGTACATTTGGAAACTCAAAGATAAAAATATAGACTACAACATATCTTGGAAATCCTAAAAAGAGCAGCACCATACAGTAACATTTCAAAAAGATGTAACCTGTGTCTAACAGAGAAATATATAATATTATGTAAACCACAATTAGCAACTTTAAATATTAGAACTGAAATGGTTAAACATAGCAGGCACAGGTGGAAATTTCTATCAGTGAGTAGAATAAAATAAAAACCATCTGAGAAACACATGTACCACGTGAAATAAAACATCAAGCTATATATAACACTGACAGCACAAGCCCTCCCGCATCCTGACGACTGCATATGCAAGAAATAGACCTTTTGATGTTTTAAGCTTGTTTTTTTTTTTTTTTAGCTTGCTTTTAACCTGATATATATATATATATATATATATATATATATATATATATATATATATATATATATATTAAACATTGTCACCGCCTCGTTCATGTGGGGCTTTGGCCTTATTGAATAAATTATCTGAATCTGAATCTGTCTCTCCTGTCCCTGTCTGTCTGTCTCTGTCTGTCTGTCTTTGTCTGTCTGTCTGTCTGTCTGTCTGTCTATCTCCCCTAGCTGCTGCATCAACAACTACACACACGTCTTCTCCTCCTCCTTCTCCTACTACACGTGTTGCTGCTGGTGGTGTTGGAGGCGCTGGTGCCAGTGCTAATGCTGTTGCTGCCGTGTCCACGTTTCTCTTGCTTCTGCTTCCGGTGTTGCGGCTGCATCTGCTACCGTTGATCACATTGCTGCTGCTGCTTCCGTCGCCGCACTGCCGCTGCTGCTGTGATTGATTCTTTCGCTGCTGCAGCCACTGCTACGACTGCTGTTGTAATTCGTGCTACCACTGCTGTTGTTGATCCCACTGCTGCTACAGCTGCTGCTGTTCCTGCTTCTATTGCCAGCGCTGCAGCGGGTCCCCAACATTCCTACAGCACAATCTAGGTGTTGTGGTTCTGAATTTGACTGGAATTACAAGGTCACCAAATGCTCGGAAGGAAATGGTTACGAAGAGCCTGGAAGGGCTGATATTCTAGTCGATGCCTTACCACAGACTAATGATTACGACGAGCCTGGCGGGGCTGATATTCTAGTCGATGCCTTGCTAAAGTCTAACTATTTTGTGCTGCCCTGAATTTTCTGATGATCAGTACAGCTACAGATCGAGATACCAGCTAGGAGTTTCGTATTGGCGTGCATCAAGGAAGCAATGCTACATGTGGCCCTATGGTCCAAATTCAACTGCTGTCGTAGTCCCATTGGTGCCTGTTCTTATGCCACACATCCTTCTGCTGTGGAGCATATTACACGGGGTAAAAGAAAAGCATTTTAGTGCAGGTTCTCTCTCTCTCTCTCTCTCTCTCTCTCTGTCCCCCCCCCCCCCCCCCCCCCCCCCCCCCCCCGGGCCCCCTTCCCCTCTGTCTCTCTCTCTTTCTTCTATCTGTTTGCCTTAAAGACTGAAGAGAATGGCACTTATTGACAGATGGTCAGTGTGTCCGAGTCTTGTTTCCAGTTCAGGATTCCTTTCTCTAAAGCTCTATTATAGATTATCTCTCTATTCTCAGGACATATCCATTCCTTTCTCTAAAGCTCTATTATAGATAATCTCTCTATTCTCAGGATACATTTGAACTGGTAAAGCTGGAAATTGCAATTCCCCAGCATTCTCTGGATTTGCTGGCAAGACGATGAAACTGAGCTTCTGTTTCTCTTTCTTTCAATCTCAGTATGCACGATCTGTTAGTTTGCATGCTCCAGTATAAAAAAAAGACCACGCAATGTGTATTCATAACAGTGTTCGTCCAGTTTCATATTTGAAATGCCCAATGAAATTGTTCCCCATCAAAGAAATGTAACATGGGCTGAAAAAACCACACAAGCTGCGTAAATCCAGAAATATTCAGTGAGAATACAGGCGCTGGAAAAAAAAAACACGAGCTGCGTAAATCCAGAAATATTCAGTTAGAATACAGACGCTGAAAAAAACACAAGCTGCGTAAATCCAGAAATATTCAGTGAGAATACAAGCGCTGAAAAAAATCACAAGCTGCGTAAATCCAGAAATATTCAGCGAGAATACAGGCGCTGAAAAAATCACAAGCTGCGTAAATCCAGAAATATTCAGCGCGAATATAGGCGCTGGGAAAAAAAAATCACAAAAGCTGCGTAAATCCAGAAATGTTCAGCGAGAATACAGGCGCTGAAAAAATCACAAGCTGCGTAAATCCAGAAATATTCAGCAAGAATACAGGCGCTGAAATAACCACAAGCTGCGTAAATCCAGAAATATTCAGCGAGAATACAGGCGCTGAAATAACCACAAGCTGCGTAAATCCAGAAATATTCAGCGAGAATACAGGCGCTGAAAAAACCACAAGCTGCGTAAATCCAGAAATATTCAGCGAGAATACAGGCGCTGAAAGACCAGGTGGCAAAAGTATCGCAAACCGACTTTCAAACCTTAGCAACTGCTGAAGAGTAGGGTGGTCAGTGGGGGCGTCTAGCATCCTTTGTGATGGCATGATGAGGCACGCAGAATACCCTAGTGCCACTGTCTGTCTTGTAGCATTGCATGGGCAGGTGAGACAATGAGGGGTGTTTCTATCTTTCATGACTCTTGTTGTGTTGATCATGTTGGTTCTTTACCTGCAATGCCTCTCTTGGGTTTGTTGTTAAACCAAATATTTCAAAAAGGAACGATGTCACAACGGTATTCTAGTATTCATGTCTGGTGTGGGTGTTTTTGTCAGAATTTCTGCCAACAGGGATTGCGTCCAAGGTATACAGGGTTGCTGCACCCCCTCCCACTCCCCCCCCCCCCCCCCCCCCCCCCCCCCCCCCCCCCCCAAGTCTTCTTGAATTGCATTTAGGTAAAACACATCAGGGTAGAACCATAGCTCAGGTTGCTCCAGTTTGCTCCCTTTTATTCATTATGAAGGGAAAAGGCATGTTCCCACAACACCCTACAGGTAAAGCACTTCACGCCATCAACTCGTCTCTATGTGTCGTCGGCTAGTTCCTCCCCCCCCCCCCCCCCCCCCCCCCCTCCCAGTCCACTCCCCCTTCCAACAAGCCATCCACGCCTGCTGCGATCTACAAAATGTGCCTGCGTTTCTCAGTGACTGGCTCTCAACGTGTTTTCTGTCTTTGGACGTGGGTGTCAGCCCTGAAAGAGTCCTGTGTGGTGGGCTGGGCTAGGATACCACTGACATGACAACTGGACTCAGCTGGAGGTGTACAGATGTACGAGTGAAGAGGTGTGGGCTATGATAACACTGACATGACAACTGGACTCAGCTGGAGGTGTTCAGATAGATGAGTGAAGAGGTTTGGGCTATGATAACACTGACATGACAACTGAACTCAGCTGGGTGTGTTCAGATATATGAGTGAAGAGGGTTTGGGCTACGATAACACTGACATGACAACTGGACTCAGCTGGAGGTGTTCAGATATACGAGTGAAGAGGTGTGGGCTATGATAACACTGACATGACAACTGGACTCAGCTGGAGGTGTTCAGATATATGAGTGAAGAGGTTTGGGCTACGATAACACTGACATGACAACTGGACTCAGCTGGAGGTGTTCAGATATACGAGTGAAGAGGTTTGGGCTACGATAACACTGACATGACAACTGGACTCAGCTGGAGGTGTTCAGATATATGAGTGAAGAGGTGTGGGCTACGATAACACTGACATGACAACTGGACTCAGCTGGAGGTGTTCAGATATATGAGTGAAGAGGTTTGGGCTACGATAACACTGACATGACAACTGGACTCAGCTGGAGGTGTTCAGATATATGAGTGAAGAGGTTTGGGCTACTACGATAACACTGACATGACAACTGGACTCAGCTGGAGGTGTTCAGATATATGAGTGAAGAGGTGTGGGCTACGATAACACTGACATGACAACTGGACTCAGCTGGAGGTGTTCATATATGATGTGAAGAGGTGTGGGCTATACGATAACACTGACATGACAACTGGACTCAGCTGGAGGTGTTCAGATATATGAGTGAAGAGGTGTGGGCTATGATAACACTGACATGACAACTGGACTCAGCTGGAGGTTGTTCAGATATATGAGTGAAGAGGTTTGGGCTATGATAACACTGACATGACAACTGGACTCAGCTGGAGGTGTTCAGATATATGAGTGAAGAGGTTTGGGCTACGATAACACTGACATGACAACTGGACTCAGCTGGAGGTGTTCAGATATATGAGTGAAGAGGTGTGGGCTATGATAACACTGACATGACAACTGGACTCAGCTGGAGGTGTTCAGATATATGAGTGAAGAGGGGTGTGGGCTACGATAACACTGACATGACAACTGGACTCAGCTGGAGGTGTTCAGATATATGAGTGAAGAGGTGTGGGCTACGATAACACTGACATGACAACTGGACTCAGCTGGAGGTGTTCAGATATATGAGTGAAGAGGTGTGGGCTACGATAACACTGACATGACAACTGGACTCAGCTGGAGGTGTTCAGATATACGAGTGAAGAGGTGTGGGCTACGATAACACTGACATGACAACTGGACTCAGCTGGAGGTGTTCAGATATACGAGTGAAGAGGTGTGGGCTACGATAACACTGACATGACAACTGGACTCAGCTGGAGGTGTTCAGATATACGAGTGAAGAGGTGTGGGCTACGATAACACTGACATGACAACTGGACTCAGCTGGAGGTGTTCAGATATACGAGTGAAGAGGTGTGGGCTACGATAACACTGACATGACAACTGGACTCAGCTGGAGGTGTTCAGATATACGAGTGAAGAGGTGTGGGCTACGATAACACTGACATGACAAACTGGACTCAGCTGGAGGTGTTCAGATATACGAGTGAAGAGGTGTGGGCTATGATAACACTGACATGACAACTGGACTCAGCTGGAGGTGTTCAGATATATGAGTGAAGAGCTGGAGGTGTTCAGATATATGAGTGAAGTGGTGTGGGCTATGATAACACTGACATGACAACTGGACTCAGCTGGAGGTGTTCAGATATATGAGTGAAGAGGTGTGGGCTACGATAACACTGACATGACAACTGGACTCAGCTGGAGGTGTTCAGATATATGAGTGAAGAGGTGTGGGCTATGATAACACTGACATGACAACTGGACTCAGCTGGAGGTGTTTCAGATATATGAGTGAAGAGGTGTGGGCTATGATAACACTGACATGACAACTGGACTCAGCTGGAGGTGTTCAGATGTATGAGTGAAGAGGTGTGGGCTATGATAACACTGACATGACAAACTGGACTCAGCTGGAGGTGTTCAGATGTATGAGTGAAGAGGTGTGGGGCTATGATAACACTGACATGACAACTGGACTCAGCTGGAGGTGTTCAGATGATATATGA
>JADBJO010026805.1:0-5000 GCA_016801955.1 Conus betulinus | reverse complement strand
TCTATATATATATATATATATATATATATATATATACATATACATATATATATATATATATATATATATACTCAAAGGAAATCATAACACCCGAACCAGGTTGCACTCCAACACTTTATCTGAATTTTCGCCCAGTTTTTGGGGCTTCTTCAGACAACTATCACAAACTCATATATCTGTGCACCTCAATTTGTGATAGTTGTCTGAAGAAGCCCCAAAACTGGGCGAAAATTCAAATAAAGTGTTGGAGTGCAGCCTGATTCGGGTGTTATGATTTCTTTTGAGTGTATGCTGACTATTGTGAGCATTGTCTACCTGAACCGATTCCTTCGTGGAGCGGTGCTTGATTATGGAAATCTGAACCAATCAAAAACTATATATATATATATATATATATATATATATGAATGAAGAAGTTTGGGCTATTATAACACTGACATGCAAACTGAGCTCAGCTGGAGGTGCACAGATATATGAGCGAAGAGGTTTGGGCTATGATAACACAAACATGAAATCTGAACATACATTATGTCGAAATCAAGACCAGACGCCCCAGCCTGGACAGAGATCAAGAATTTGAACTTCTCCCCATCTACAATCAGATCCTGACAACCGTTCACCCCCACACAACAGTCGTCCCACCAGGCCTCGCTGCCACAACAGTAACAGTGAGCTGAAGAAGACAGGGCGACCCTGTCGAAATATTCTCCAGGTAAGTTTTTGATTCTGAGTCTGTAACTACTTTCCAAATGTCGACTCCAGAATCCAGAAACCTATATTCTTATTTACTGTATGTTGATTTCAAATCTGTTTTACAGTCACTACAGCGCTGGGACTGCAGAGCTAGAAAAGATTTTGCTGTTTGAAATAAAATATTTACTGCACTGTTTATAACTCTAGGCTTAAGAATTGATTTTTGTTGGGTCCCATCTCACTGTGGTATAAAGTGGAATGAAATAGCACACAGTCTTGCAAAAGAAGGAGCAAATAGAAACGTTGGAAAATTTATAAAAACATCTCTTAGATTGTATTCTTGTGAATTAATCCAAATTATGGACAAGTATATACATAAGCAGAATTTAAGTAAAAAAAAAAATGGCTACTTTACCATCGTGCCCAAGGGTACATTGTTAGATTAATTTATAAACGAGGGATGAATACATGGAACACTAAATATTCTCAAGGCATTAGTTGTGTCTGCAGAGAAAACATTTCTGCGCATGATCTTTTTGTTTGAATGCTCAGTGTTGACCTCGCTGTAACTTTGAGAATGTCAATAATGTCTCGTACAGTCCTATGTTGCTGAAATTGCCGTGGTTATTTCGCAATTACACGTTGCAAAAAATTCTTATAAAGATCAACAATTTTGTGTATCACTAGGGTATGTCACTTTTTTTGTCAAAAATATCCTAATATTAATGTTTTTAAGCTTTAAGAGAGTAAGTGAAGCCATTAAAGCATATCAAAATAGATTACACATTGATTTAATTGCACATTATGAGATACAATCCGCTAAAGTTGGACGTCATTTGTAAAGGGAATAAAAAGTGTATATTTGCTTGTAAACTCAAATACAATGCCTGCAGGAGTTAGAACATGGAATAATTCATTTCAAAATCTAAACTGGCCCACGATTTTTGAAAAATGTTTTACCGTAACCTGTGACAATCAGTTACGCGTACGCTGGTTCCAACTTAGAATCATACACAGACTGTTGCCAACAGCTAGATATCTATTTTTACGAAATATAGTTGATTCACCTGTCTGCTCTTTTTGTGAAAACGAGGAGGAAACTATCCAACATTTGTTATGGCAATGTGAAGTTGTAAACAACCTTTTAGAATGATCTCAAGCACTTATTAGAAACAAAATGAACACAATTAGTTAACTTCTCTTTCATGAAAACTTAGTAATTTTTGGTGTACGAGAACATTTTGTGACAGACCTAGTTTTTTATCTGATGATTTTGTCGGGTAATTTTTTCATATACAAGTGTGAGTTTACAAACGCTATACCAACCATACCAGGCTTCAAAATGTTTCTCATGAGTAGATACAAACTCGAGAAACTTTTGTCGAAAAGAAAAAAAAATCAAAAGTTTTTGTGGACAATTGGTCAGCATATGAAAAGCTTGCATCTGATTGAGAATTCTTTTTTTTTTTTTGTTAAGTTTGGCTGCCATGTCCTATGACAATCCTTGAGCCTTTCAAACATTTGGTTGTAACGGCTTACAGATCGCCAGATTGGGATATGTCACCAGCAAACTAAAATATATCTAAGTTTTGTTTTTTTTTTTTTTTTTTCTTTCTTTGTAGTCATGCTGCCACGCCCTCATGTCATCCTTAAACCTTTTCGACTATAGATTTTTTCGGCTTAAGGACGGCATAGTTGGGATATCATCACCAACAGATTACATTATACTCAACTATTGTTGTTTGATTATTATCATTCGAGTAAAACATTGTCCTTGTCTTCAGTTATGTTACTCATCGTCTTGACATATATATCTTGATGTACTGTTTCCACATAATTATGTTACCGAATGTAATGTCTCGCTCCCATGTCCCAGCCTGTCCTTAAGAATTTTGAGATCATGTTCTCATGAATGAGAGTGAATTGCTGGGATATTGTTTCCAACAGACTCGTCCAGTTCTATGCGGACACTTCGCTAGATTTGCACGCTCATTTGGGTATGATACGCTTCTGTACCTTACGAACTATTGAGAACATGTGAATATTGTGGTTATAATTTTATAATCATTGCAGCTATTGCAAATACTTTATGCTTTCCTGACATGCTGTTGATGTTGTCGTAGGGTACCATAACGATTAAACGATAGGCTCTCACATTGTGACCATAATGATTAGTAATACGTATTGTTATCATCAAGACTGTTGTCACAGTCATTACAGTGATAATTCACATTTAATACAATACGCTCAATGGTTGCTAAAATGCAAGCGAAAAAGAGAGAGGGAAAAAAGAAATGAGAAGAAAAAAAATTATGTTATGTTTGAGAAGATATATTTCTCTCCCAAACGGAGTATGGCTGCTTTTCTGGCGGGATTTAAAGGGCATGCATGTAAAAATTGACCCTATTATGGGTGCTCACAAGATATCACAGCTTGTGTACACATGGGAAGAAGAGAGAAATACTGCTATTTTGTTTTCTTAAACAACTGAAATGCTCAGTTGTAACTCCTTTTTTCTTTTTTCTCTCCTGTCTTCCTGCTTAGGAAGGTAGTATTTACTTTACTGAATCCCACTTTTCTGTATGTCTGTGAACACGTTTACATAATAGGTGTGTGTGTGTGTGTGTGTGTGTGTGTGTGTGTGTGTGTGTGTGTGTGTGTGTGTGTGTGTTTATGTTTATCAAACTCAACAAGCCGTGATAGTGACTGACTCCATGAACCTACTTCAGAAAATGAGAAGTTGAATGGGAAGCCCTGCTTGGAATGAACTAATGCGCAGCCTTAGAAAACAAATTATGTTATGTTTGAGAAGATATATTTCTCCCAAAAGGGAGTATGGCTGCTTTCTGGCAGCATTGGAAAGACTCGTATGGATGTGCTGCCTTGGACATGCTGGAGTTAAAGGAAACGAGAGATCAGACACACTGGCTGGCAAGGCAACAATAAGAATTAGATTACTGCTTGGCCGATCTGATGTGATAAGAAACCTGAAGAATCACTTAAGCAAACGAGAGCAAAGCCACTATACCATAGACCATCTTTCAGATCTGAACATCAAGAGAGGAAGTGGCTGCACATCCAGACCTACGGGAAGAGCAAGAAACTCATCACCAACCGAACAAACATTGGAATGATTTCAAGGCCAACATTGCGATGACTCCTAGAGATTGGGGCAAACTCATACTGGGCCTTTCCAATAACAGACACAAAAGATGGAACACGTGCCAACTGAGATAAGACTTTGCACGTCTCGGGGTTCCCAGTGCATACTGTAGATGTGTGTGCGCTGGTGTGTGTTCATCAGTGGGGTGATGCCAGCATGTTAATTAGAGTCTCCATGGACATCATGAGTGTGCAAGCATTGGTGTGTGAGTGTGTATGGGAGAGAGAGAGAGAGAGAGAGAGAGAGAGAGAGAGAGAGAGAGAGAGTGTGTGTGTGTGTGTGTGTGTGTGTGTGTGTGTGTGTGTGTGTGTGTTTGTGTGTGCGTGTGTGTTCATCAGTGGGGTAACGCCAGCGTGTTAGAGAGTCCACAGACATGTGTGTGTGAGAGAGTGTGTGAATGTGTGCGTGTGTGTGTATGTGCGCGCGCGCGTGTGTGTGTGTGTGTTTGTGTGTGTGTGCATGCGCGCGCACACCGCGCGCGCGTGGTGTGTGTGTGTGTGTGAGCGTGTGTGTGCGTGGGATGTGTTTGAGGGGGAGGAGCTGTTGTTCTTATTGTTACGTGTATGTGTGTGTGTGCGCGCAAGTGTGCGCGTGCACTTATGCTGTATTTATATTATATTTATATGCTGTATTTATACGCGTGCGCACGCACTCACACACACACATACGAACGTGTGCATGTACGTTCGCTCGCTTTTACCCACACACACATATACATGTGTGCATGTGCACGTCCACACCGACACATGCGCGCACACACACGTATGCACACATAAGCGCACAGATGCACACACACGCGCACATGCGCACACGCCCACATACAAAGACACACGCATACACACAGATATGTACACATATAGCCTATATGCAGATACGTGTGCTCACACAAACCCACAAATTACACACACACACACACACACACACACACACACATACACATGCGCCCACGCACCCACATGAGCCCATGCCCACACATCATGCAGACACGTGTACATGCACCACACACACACACACACACACACACACACACACACACACACACACAAAGAAAAAAATGGTAGGTAGGCACTCAAGGTCTGACCAGCGCGTTGGGCTTATGCGTAGATCAGACATCCGCTGAGTTGTAGCCACAAGACCCTCTTCT
>JADBJO010026804.1:15000-17500 GCA_016801955.1 Conus betulinus | reverse complement strand
CTTTCTACACTATTCCAGGCAGTCGAACGAGAACTCGTTCTTGCGCACAAATCAGTTGAGGGGAGGGGAGGGGGAGGGGAGGGGGGGGGGATGTCAGGTAACCGCTGGCTCCTTGTGCTTTCCTTGTAAAAGGGAATTGTGGATAGGGAGACTGACATCCTGTCGACCGAAAACAAAATGGTCCAAAACTCAAGTGTGAGAGTTGAACATGGTCAGCTTTCAAACAAGACGTTGGAATTCAATCGGAATGACACCTAGCATAGCTGTGCGGGAAATGTGAATCGTCTGCAGTCACACGCTGTAAACCGCCTGAATAACCTCTTCGAAGATCATGGAATAATCATTAAGTATTTGTCGTAATCCAGACTAGAAACTCGATTTTTGTTCTTAAAAAGCAAATAGAAGGGCACCAGGGAGAGCGCAAACCTCTGCTAAGATAGAACGAATCTCGGATCCGCCCTTTGAGCCAGTGGAAATCAAGTTATTTCTCCACTAGGGGATGTAAGAGTTGGTACTGACAAAAAAAAAAAAAAAACTCCTGTGAACTTCTGTTCATAAGACATGTAAAAAAAAAAAAAAAAAAAAAAAAAAAAAAAAAAACCGAAATGTCAACGTTTGTGTCATTACAAAGTTTGAATATTCTTGAATGCCGATCTGCAATAGGGATCTGCAACACATTTTTGTGTGTTCGTTTTTGGGTCACTTTCTATCCATCCACAAGGTTTCCCGACATTTAATCCGAAACACCACCATGGATCCCGCAACGAAATTTAATGGATTCGTCGTTTACTGAAGTTTGGTTCAGTCCTTTTCGTGCTGAAAAAGTAAGGACATGCGTGAACATTTAATCTGTTGAGAGAAGTAAACAAGCTGTCAAGTAGAATCCAAGTAGATCTGGGAGAGTTACACTTGAGGTGTATGGATCGTTAGCTGCGTCTGAGAGAGGCTTAAAAAGACGACGTAGACTGTATTTTTGGCGCAGTTCTGTAACACAGAGGAATAAGGCGAGCAAAAGAACGAGTGAAAGTGCATCGAACCGTCTGCACAGGCCTTAAACGGCAGCGAACATTCCCCTAACAACATAATAATGGCAACTTTCTGATCTCCAATCCTCGGGCCATTCGGCTTCTGGAAATACGATTTACCTCCCATCCCTCCCCTTCCCACTTCCCCCTTACCCACCCACCCCCCCCCTTCTCCACCCTTCTCCCTCTCGTCCTCTCCCAACAAACGAACCCGACTTGCTTCGGGTTGGTGGTTCGGTTTTGATAGTTCCCCCTCCGTGTCAGCCGCCGGTGTTTATCAAAATATACCCCTCGTGCACTGCCAGCCAAAGAGTCTTTAATTGGCAGATGGGAAAAGCATTTTCTCGCAGCGTGTCGACCTCGACAAATCCGAAACAAAACGTTCCCGCAGCTTGATCGGTTGACGCTTTCTGAGGTCTCGATTCTCTCATCACGTCTCTGTCTCATCGTGTAGTTCGTCAAGGCATGTGAATCTGTTCTTCACGGCTATGCGCTTCGAATGGACACGGGTGGGAGTTGGCTGGGAGGGAGGAAGGGGGGTGGGGGGGGGGGGGGGGGGGAGGGGGAGGAGACATATTTCGAGAAGGAGGGGATCAGACTTCAGGGGTGTACCGGAAGCCTGGCTATCCGATGCAGTACGAAGCGTTCTCTCTGAGTTCCGGCTCAGTGACATCTCGGGGCCTTTACTGAGGACCCGGAAACGGAAATAGGTGTTCGATAGCTTCCCTTTCCCGTTCCGCCCTCCTCTCGCCCTCTCTGCCCCAAACTCAGCGTGCCTGTCGACCAGATGTTCGGGAAAACAAACAGAAAGTGAACGATGGAAAAAGGCGAACAAAAAGAGAGGGGGAAAAAAAAAAGCTGCACCGAGGTTGATGTCAAACGTTGCAAGTTCAAATTCGCTAACGTTCCGTGCCTTTTTTCTGTCCATCTTAACGTGTTGTCGTTCTAGTGGCACAGTGGCATAGTGAGTACCATCTGATTGCATCTGCACTATCAACTTAGATAAGTGTGGGGCGTAAAATCTGACCTGTGTATAAAATTCTTTTTCCTTTCTGTCTTTTTTTTTTTTTCTGTTTTCTTCCTTTTTTCTGTCCCATCTTCTGTGCCACCTCAGTGGCACTGCACACACGCCGCTCATTCCGACCCCTCGTCCACAGCCACAGCCAGGGCACCGGCAGTCCACAGGGAGCAGTCAATGTCAAGTCGTCAAGAGGCAGCCCACCGGAGGAGACACTGCGCTGCTGCCGGGTCACTTCGGTGGTGTTCAGTGGCGCCTGTTCTGATCCAGTATACGCAGGACACCACCTACTAAGCCCCCTGCTGACGACAATAATTGCTTAGTCGCAGAGCCAGCGTGTGTGTGTGCACTCCCTCGGAAGGGCGCCCACCATGTCCGTCTCAACGACAGCCCCCATGAATTTGTCGAAACCGGTGACCACGGCAAGACCAAAGCAAGGCCAAAGACGAGGAAGGGC
>JADBJO010026804.1:5000-10000 GCA_016801955.1 Conus betulinus | reverse complement strand
ACAAAGCTTACAGAAAGCTTATACTATTCGGCGAATCGCGTCGCTCGACACACACTTTGAAATCTGTAAATGAATTAGACAGGTTTTATTTCATTTTGTTTTTATCTTATTTCATTTCAGTTTATTTAATTTAATTTGATTTCATCTTGTTTTATTTAATTTCAATTTCTTTCAATTTATTTTATTTCACGAGACGCATGGGTTGAAAACATAGAACTAGTCTTTTAGACTTGCTTCGTACTTCTTGAGTGGGCTACCCGACTCGTCCCTAAAAGTTTTGCCTATTCAATGACACAACAACATAAAGAGTAAGAGTCCACAAGCCACGCTTATTCCCATCCACCGTTCTGTCTTTGGTCGTTTATCAAAATCACTTCAAAATTCAAGAATGAAATTATATTATTCTCACAGAAAAAATCATCAAGATTTCATGATTTATTCACACGTTTACAGTTACCCCCCTTTACCCCTCGACGGTAACTCCAAAATTCGGACCGATTTTCTTCAAGACGATCCGCCATTGTACTCCAGTGGATTCCATCCCCCTGTGGGATCACTGGCAATGAGAAGGCTGACGCTCTGTCCAAGGCAGGCAGCAATATGGAGCAGTTCAACCACTCGGTGACCTAGAGAGAGGCCAAAACTGTCACCCACAACCAATACCAAAACCAGTAGAAGAGAATTGCTGGGTGCAAACAGTGGTGCTGATCCAATCCATCAGCTCCAGAGATACCAGCGAACAATCTTCTTCAGACTGAGAGCGAGCCACTGCTGACTGCTGAGCCCCTCAAATTAAGAATGCCAATACAGACGAATGTCCGTGTGGCACTGGATCTCAGACCCCTGAACCCATCCTCCAACACTGTCCAGCCCATGATGCTCTGTGCGGGTCAAACCTGGCCAGAGGGTGCAGAACTGCAGATGCAGCTTTGGTCAGGAGCCGTCAAGACCTCGAGAAGACTGTGGGTTTCATCATGGCGACAAGATAGAAGGCCAATGGAAGTCCAGGTCAGGAAGAGAAGGTGGCGATGGGTCGGCCACACACTGCGGAAAGAGCCCTCAAACATCGCCAGGCAGATGCTCGAGTGGAACCCTCAGGGCAGGAGGAAGCGAGGGCGCCCAAAGCAGACCGGGAGGAGGCGCTTGCTAAGCGAGCTGAGAGCCTCCAGCCTGACCTGGGGGGAGATCAAGACCTGTGCCAGGGACAGACGGAGGTGGAAGGTTGCTGTTGAGGCCCTATATGCTTCTCAAGGAGCGAAGAGGACAAAGTCAAGAAAGTCACTAGATAGAAGATCTGACGCAACACACACACACACACACACACACACACACACACACACACACACACACACACACATTCACGCACGCACGCACACACGTACGCACGCACACACACACACACACACACACACACACACACACACACACACACACA
Organism: Conus betulinus; assembly: GCA_016801955.1. Taxonomy (NCBI): domain Eukaryota; kingdom Metazoa; phylum Mollusca; class Gastropoda; order Neogastropoda; family Conidae; genus Conus; species Conus betulinus. Next base: position 8,565 of record JADBJO010026804.1, on the reverse strand, counting down.
CACACCCACCCCGACCGCAGAAGAAGGACCGATTTTTCGATCATTGTACGTACATACCGACTTTCGTTTTCCACCAGCCGCCAAGTCTCCAATACCATTACAGGGGTAAATAATAAGACCAGCCGAAGGGAGCTATAAGCCCGCACAATCACGTGCGCCTACCGTGTCTCTGTCATCACCAGGGCTGTTTTGACAAGCCAGTGAAGGGGGCCCGGGGACTCATTACGAGGTGCCTCAACCCACGGTTTAAACATCGCCGGCGTCGACTTTTACCGCCGGTTGTAAAGCCGTTACGCGCTTCGGAGTGCTGCAGCAGAGACGGCGAGTAGTTGTGGCACGATCCAACAACAAGCCGGTGGAACGCTCTTCTCTCCATAGTTTTGTGGGGTTGTAGGTGATGAGGATGAAGGATGGCACTGGAGAGAGAGAGGGAGAGAGAGAGAGAGAGAGAGAGAGAGAGAGAGAGAGAGAGAGAGAGAGGGGAGACAGAGAGACAGAGAGAGACAGAGAGGGATAGATGGGGCTGGGGAGAGAGGAGAGAGAGAGGGAGAGAGAGAGAGAGAGAGATGGGGCTGGGCTGGAGAGAGAGAGAGAGAGAGAGAGAGAGAGGGGGACACACACACACTCAAGCAGAGAGAGAGAGAGAGAGGAGAGAGAGAGACAGAGAGAGAGAGAGAAAGAGAGACAGAGACAGAGACAGACACTGCCACAGAGAGAGAGAGAGAGAGAGAGAGAGAAAGCGGAAGACAGGGGGTGAGGGTATGTACGAGAAAGAGGTAGGGAAAGGGAAAGAGGGAGGGGGGGGGGTTAGGGGGGGGGGATACTGGTTGATCAACATTAAGTAAACAGAACACAACAATGTATCAACAGATTAATTGAAGTAACACATTGAAACCAGCCACTCACTTGTTGATTTCGTCCACTCTGCACATTCATTTAGTTCCGAACTTTGATTTCACCTCCCCCTCCCCTGCTTTCTTTTCCATTCACCCCTCTCACCCCCATGTCCTCAGCTTTCCCTTTTCAATTTATTCTTATCTCTCTCTTTGCTTTTAATTTAAACTGATTCGTGTGTGTGTGTGTGTGTGTGTGTGTGTGTGTGTGTGTGTGTGTGTGTGTGTGTGTGTGTGTGTGTTTTGAATTTTCACATCAGGTGGCACCTGTAATGAATGGGTGTAACCTTGTATCATTATTACTGAAATGGCATCATCTTATTTTGTTCATCGATTTATTCTGACATTTATTTAACGTTTATGATTTGGTGATTGAATGGCAATTATGTTTCATCGTTGGTCATATGAATTTTGTTTTCAAACTGCAATGTAAAAAAAAAGGGGAAGGGGGGGGGGGGGGGGGGGGGGGGGGGGGGGGGGAGGGGGCTGAAACATAACCCATGTCGTCCATTTTTTTTTAAAACCTTCATTTATGAGGGGAAGGGGGGCGGGGAGCAAAAGGTACTCTCCCCTCCCCCCATCCTCCTTCCCTCAATTTCCTTGGGGGATGCAGCGCCACCCCTCCACTCCTATCGCCCACTCCCAGGTTCCGACGCATTCTGGAATTAAAAATTGATGGTAGTGTCCTCTGCCCTGATCTACCTTCCATCTGTCTGTAGAAGGAAACTAGTCTGTTGGGTCATGTCAGTTTGTCTGAGAAGAGAGAGAGAGAGAGAGAATCTCGGGTCGGTGGTTTGAGTCCCTCACTCACCACATTTTCTTTTCATTAGATCTCACGTGGCGGGTCTGGGTACTAGTATTTCGGATGAGGCGAGAAAACGGAGGGTCTCTGCGCGCCATATGAGTGCAATCACCCACGGCAACATGGGAGATGATTTTTTGGGTCAAATTCTAGAATATAACCGAAGTTGATAGGTCAAGAAAAACAGAGCAAGGCAAACAAACAAAAGCAAACACCAAAACAACAAAATACTAAAGTTGGCATCAGAATGTCCGCCAGTTATGGAACCGACCGACCTGCATGGTGCGTGAGAAACAGTGGAGAAGGAAAGAGGAAGAAGAAGAAGAAAAAAAAAAAAAAAAAAAAAAAAAAGAATAAAAGGTGGGAAAAATAGGAGGATGGTGGCCCCTCTTAGGAAGAAAAGAGGGGGGGGGGGGGGGGGGGGGGGGGGGGGGGGGGGGCGGGAGAAAGAAAAAGAAACAGATAAAGAAAACGGTTGTAAGAAGGAGGCTGGAGGACAAAAACAAACAAAAACTGAAAATGAACAAACCAACCAACAACCCACCAACAAAAAAACAAACAAATACACGAACAAAAACAAACAACCCACCCACAACAAAAACGAACAAAACCACCAACAAAAAACAAACAAATACACGAACAAAAACAAACAACCCACCAACAAAAACAAACAAACAACCCACCAACAAAAACGAACAACCCACCGACAAAAAACGAACAATCCACCAACAAAAACAAACAAAGCAACAACCCACCAACAAAAACAAACAAAAGCAACAACCCACCAACAAAAACAAACAAAGCAACAACCACCCACCAACGAAAACAAAACAACCCCACCAACAAAACACAAACCAGCCAACAACCCACCAACGAAACCAAACCAACCAACAAAACCCACCAAGAAAAAAAACAAACAAACCAACAACCCACCACCATAAAAGAACAAAACAAAAAACAAAAACACAGCAAAACAAACAAACAAAAAAACCCTCACCAACAAAAATAAACCAGCCAACAACCCATCAACAAAAAAAACAAAACCAACCAACAACCCACCAACAAAAACAAACCAACCAACAACCCACCAACAAGAACAAACAAAAAACACACTAACAACCCCCCCCCCCACACCCCCCCCCAACACACACACACACACACACACACACACACACACACACAACACACACACACACACACACACACACACTTGTCAGGGCACTGTGCAAGGGCGACAATATCTCTTTAGGGTGAGCGGTCTAAATTTCACACAGAGGAATCTGCTGTGATGACGAAGTTATAGTATATATATAGTACAACTCAATACAATAACGTCAACGAAATGCAATTCTTGTATAATCAAATATGGAGAAACGTGATGAGTGATCTGCCCTGCTCTACTTTAATCTGTTCTGCCCTCTTTTGCTATGTATGTTATGCTTGTATTATGACATGATTTTATGAAAAGCTGCACGATACACATCATACACTATATTATACTATGCTGCAACATAACAGAATGCGATATACAACTTGTACAATGTGATGTACTAGAACACAACAAATAATCAACGTAATGCCAGACTATACATCATCATCATCATCATCTACTACAACAACAACAACAACAACAACAATAATGGAAGAAGAATAAGAATAAGAAGAAGAAGAAGAAGAAGAACAACAACACACAACAACACCTACTACACCACCACCACCACAATACCACCACTATCACCAGCACCACCATCATCAACACCACCAATAATACATCATAATTCTTCTTTTCTTCTTCTTCTTTATTTAATGCTGTTGTTGTTATTGCTAGTGGTGGTGGTGACGGTGGTGATGGCGTTATCATCATTATCAT
>JADBJO010026803.1:0-22086 GCA_016801955.1 Conus betulinus | reverse complement strand
TGGTATGATTTGAATGGTAGGGGCTTAAACTCTTATACTTGTTACTTGTAGTTTTTCGATGTTTTGAAAGATCTTTTCTAACGATCGGTTTCATCGCTCTATTGATGTGCCATATAAACGGACTGACGTAATATCTGGCTATTATAGTAGCGTTAGTTCACCCTACAACCAAGTTAGGTTAAGGTGGGTATTATAGAGGGGGTTAGCTTGAGGGTGGTATCTTGGGTTACAGAATAATAGATTAAAATTATTATAAAGTGAGTGCAGGGAAGGGAATTAATGTTAGTAGTATAATGAATAGGTTTTCATGTGCGGTGCTGCTTATGATATGTGATTTGTGCTATCCATTTTGCTTGTGTGTGAGGAACTGTGATGTTATGCGGTCATGTTTTTTGTTTTTTTTTTTACATTTTTGTTGTTGTTTTAACAAGCACCATGATTTAATGTCGATGGGGATGTTAAACGTAAGACTGAGAGGAGTTATTACCACAAGCATTTGCCAATACAGCTTTGAAAATGGAGATTTGAGGTCGATATGGGTTTGGTTTGCTATTCTAGTTCGGTACCAAATATCGAGGGAAATACTGTCAACTGTTCTGTGTTCTATTAATGGTTTAGTAGTGATAGAATTGTATGGGAACAAGAGCTACTGTATACTGTAAAATCGTCCCATGGCATATTAAGACAGACCTTGTGCTGCTAATGTCCGACTGGTCAGTTCTATTACTTTGCTGGTGACAATATTGGTTTTTGATTAGTGTGCCACTGGTGTGAGCATGGTCCACCTTTATAGTCGCGTTGTATGAGGTGGGGGGTACATATTATGGAGAAATACAAAACTCAGCCCCATGTGCAAATGAACTCTGGGTGATTTAAAAAAAAAAAAAAGGAGGAAAAAACTGTTTGTCTGGACCGATAAACATTTACGACTGATAGTCAAAAAACTCTGGTAGGAACAGCAGTGGGCTGGGTTAAGTGGCGTTAAACCAGTATCGGTACCGTGTAGTCATAAGGACGTTTTGTAACTGTAGGTGCTGACAGACCGCCCTGGCTTCCACCTTTGATTCCCGCCTGGGTGGTCGTTCCTGGTTTTCGCCTGAATCTACCCTGGCAGTTATCCTGTCGTCCGCTGTGATGTCTGCTCTGATGGTCGCCTGACTTCCGCCTTGGCTTGGCTCTCACGCGCTCACCACCCGTACTAGTCCGAGGTGGAACCGACCTTGGGTGGGTGCTAAGTGAGGCTGCGAGGGGTGTGGATGTGGTGTCACCTGCCGCCTGCGTCTGCCATTTGGAGGAGAGTCCTACGTGCGTGATCTGTCCAGGTCACGTGTGTCCTCACAGCCAGCTTCCAGTCTGCGACTCTGTGACTGCAAGGTTGTTTCCACTGTGGTCCTCAGGTGTCACACGTAGGGTGTGATAGTTACACTACTGCAGACACACACTTTGTGATAGGTAGTGCACTCTATACTATCATCAGTTGGTGATCTTCAATCATCTTCAGTCTCCATTGTTAGTTTTCAGTCTTCATCATCTTGTAAGCTTCAGTCATCGTCATCGTTTGGGTCTCGACAGCTGCGCCTCACTCTGTCGTCCTTCTTCATCCCCGTCCGATTAGCCGGTGGTGATGTTGTGACTACTGATGGTTGCGGAGACTTGCTAGGGTGGAGCTGCCATTAATGGTGTTGCGGATGTGTGTGTGGGCGGGGATGTGCGAATGTGTGAGTTGGGAAACTGTGTGACAAGTATATATGTGTTTCTGAGTAAATTTGATTATTTGAGGGAAGAAGTGGTGGGGGTGTTTGGTAAATAAGTGCTCCTGGGTGAGCAAATTATCAGCGGAGGTTGGTCAGGTTGTCTTGAGCGGCTGGGTATCGCGCCATGGGCACCAAGGGTTCGGTGGCGCTGTCTAATTGCCTGGCAGTCCAGCCCTTGGTTACCATGTGATTCCGCCAGTGGTGCCCCTTGTCTAGGTTGGACTCTGGGTGGGTCGGAATCCCTTGAGATTCCCAGCGACAGGAGGGCAAGTTGTTATTGATTGGTTTTTGTATGCACCGGAGTTGGGTCTGTGCTTGACCGCTGTGCACTTGGGTGCTGTGGCGAAGGAATTTGCTGGGGTTTATATGCCTGTCCTTTGAGTGCTCATGGGTTGTAATGTGAAGTTAAGGTATATGTGCTGTTGGGTGATTGTGAATGATTGTGGGAGTGACTGTAAATAAAACTGGCTGTTGTGTGCACCTGTATTCGTTTGCTTTGTGTCTGTTTTGTAGCCTATTTTGTAGTGCGTGTTAGTATTAGTTAGTGGGAGGGAGGATTTAAATAGGGAAACCCATTACATCCCTAGGGTGTTCCCTGTCACCGTCTTATACGTTGTGACACTATAACTAGATTGAAGATGCGCCTTGTCGCCAGATTTAAGTCAAATCAAAGTCAAAATGCATTTCACCTTAGGGTCCATTATTTGGTTTGTATATAGATGATAGTCGTCACCATCAGCATCATGGTACCAACAACAATGATATCATTAATATAGTAATGATAATGATGATGATGATGATGTGTTGACCTACATAGCATTGCTCTTGAAAGGCTACCGACACCCTCTTCCCCCCTCACGTTCCCTCTCGCCCACCCTTCCTACCTGAATATCAGCCTCCCATCTGCGTCCACTTCAGCGCTAATGTCATGTCAAAGTCTTCCATCATGTGTGTGTGTGTGTGTGTGTGTGTGTGTGTGTGTGTGTGTGTGTGTGCTTTTGCGTGCGCCTCTTTGTAAGTGTGTGTATATATGTGTGTGCCTATGAGCGCACCTATGCACATGTGTGTGTGTGTGTGTGTGTGTGTGTGTGTGTGTGTGTGTGTGTGTGTGTGTGTGTGCTTATGCGTGCGCCTCTTTGTAAGTGTGTGTATATGTGTGTGCCTATGAGCGCACCTATGCACATGTGTGTATGTGTGTGTGTGTGTGTGTGTGTGTGTGTGTGTGTATGCTTATGCGTGCGCCTCTTTGTAAGTGTGAGTATATGTGTGTGCCTATGAGCGCACCTATGCACATGTGTGTGTGTGTGTGCGCGCGCGCGCGCGCACTCATGCGTGCGCCTCTTTGTAAGTGTGTGTATATGTGTGTACCTATGAGCGCACCTATGCACATGTGTGTGTGTGTGTGTGTGTGTGTGTGTGTGTGTGTGTGTGTGTGTGTGTGTGTGTGTGAAGTGGATTCGAGCAAAAGAGCAGTCTTGACTCAGTCAGGTCTACCCAGGTAGAAAGCTCGTTGTGTAAACGTGAGCGTGGATTGCATGAGCACTTGTAACCAAGGATGGGCGTTATATAAATACGATTATAATAGAATCAAATAATTCTGTGGTATTTTATATTTCATCGGATTTCTGGTGTACACGTGCTAGGCTTCATGACTTACTGAGCACTGTAACTTGCTTTACGACTGGTTGATACAAGTCACGACGTAGACCTATCATTTCCGTATCTTGCATAAAAAATTTCACGAGACATAACTCCATCAGGAGACAAATAAGTACCCCCGGAGACTTTTACTGGCCTCTTCTCATGAAGCAGTGGTCAGGCGCCACAAGCTCACCTGCTACGAACATACAAAACGCCATAATTGTCTGTCCACGACCAGCATGCAGGAAACATGCCATGAAGGGAGGAGATGCCATGCCCGTAGGTCACGTCTTGAGCAGAAATAGACACACACGCTATTGTTTTATTCTATTAAGGTATATTGTGTCCGAAAGTGGATTCCCCGTTCTTTTCCCCATGCAACATCAAAATATGAGCTGCTTTGTTCCAAGTATAGACAGATTGAAATGAACGCAAAAGTATTTATTTGGGGAAGCCCAGTGATGCAAAGATATGATTTGAAAGTAAAATTCAGGGCCTGAAATCTGACGTCAAGTAGGGGTCCATTCCAATATTAACATATGAGAAAGAAAGGTTTCCTTTCAATGACATGACGCATAACCGATCTCTTCTCAATAGATTGAGTGACGTCACTGACAAGGAACCTTAAAAACAAATGAAATGATTGGTTCGGTGGCATTCTTTGAGAGATTTGGTCAAATTCTGGTTTTAAGGCCGGGCACGCCTCAAAGCGCTGACATGGATTCCTGACCTTTTGGGTCAGTATTCCTGATCGTGGCAAGCAGCGTGCAAGAGATGACCATAGTCACATGGAATTGGACACTGCCTCGCCCCCCCGGGGTCAACAGATCCTGTAAGGAAGCAGAAGTATAGACTGCACACCCTGGAAGGGGAGCAGTGAGGACATTAGAGAAGAGTACTGACAGACAGTGTCATGCTGGGAGCAATCCGCACCGTCTTGGAAACAACCCGTAGAAGTGCATGCTCGAGCAAAACGCAAAACGACACGAGGGGAGAGAGAGAGAGGGGGAGAGAGAGACATTCACACACACCACACCAAACACCACACCAAAACACACAACACCACAAACAAAACCACACACTGAGACTGACTGGACTGAAACTAATAATTATTGTCAGATAAACGAAAGGTCTTGTACTCACACACACCCACACACACCACACTGCACACATACACCCACACAACACACCACAACACACAAACACCACACATACACACACGCGCGCGCGCGCCGCAGAGAGGACAGAGACCAACACCACACACGCGCGCTAGCGCGCGCGCCGCACGACACACGCACGCACAAACCCACCACACACACACACACACAACAACACACACGCACACACACACCACGAGCTGATTAAACCACCAAAGCCAGCGCGCGAAACGATTGACCGATTTTTCGGCCATATGGACCACAAGGACCAGAGAAGCAGGAAAAGAAGAAGACCAAGGATTACACAAACAGCATAGAGCATGGCGTCATATATTGTAAACAAGCCAAAGAGCAAGAAGGGGACAAAGGGTGCCTAAAGAAGATTCAGCCATGAGGATCCAAAGAAAGTAAGCTTCCTTTGCACCGATTTCTGAGAGGAGACGGTCGAGGCCCACCGTTTTCTACACGGGAAATCCCGCAACTTCGATCAGACCGCCCGTGTCTCAGGCCGATGTTCTTTAAACTAGCCTTGGACTTATCAGTGAAAGGCGCAAGGGGCTGGGTGAGGGGGAGACGAGGCCTCACAGAGATCAGACACGACAGGACAGACAGATTCTTAGACAGAGCTCGACCGACCCCTTAGAGGAGGACGTAGAGGGAGTGAATTCTAGAACAGGACAGTAAGACCCCACTGCACCAGACAGACAACAAAGAAAAGACCCCAACAAACCGTTAGGGCCCTACGAAACAGAGGAAGAGAGAGAGAGCCAGAGAGAGTGAGACCGTGTGAGTCAACGTGCTGAGACTTGAGACGCGTACGAGTGGGAGAGGAGACGAAGAGGAGGCGAGGAGACCGTGGAGGTGGCCCGAGGGAGACGCCGGTGAGGGACACCTGATGAGAGAGCCCGGGAGACTGAGCGGATAGAAGAGAGAGCTTACCCCCGTGGAGGAGAGAGAGCGATGAGAGAGATACGCCAGAGATAGAGGACGGGGGAGAGGGAGGGAAAGACAGACGAGAGACGTAGCCACCGAGAGAGACCCCACCCGGACCAGACAACAGCAGGTCAGACGACGGATAAGACCTGACAGACAGAGTTTTCACAGACAGCCTACGGAAACACTGACCGGGCCTGGGAACCCCTGTATCCTCGCCCCCCGAAAGAATCCAACAACTCTCAAACACGAATCCACCACCCTTGACCCAATATTACGGTCTCTCCTGGATGGCAGAAATCCATGACACCAACCAGGAGGTCATTGAGGATGCAAGACACAGATATACCGAGGGAGACATGACCGCCACATATATCCCACGACCCGAGAGGGAGGGGAATACCCCCCCTTAACAGAACCAGACAGCCTCCGGACATACAGAAGAGGAGGGGGAAAGGGGGGAAAACAGAGACAGTCCCGGACATACAGAAAGAGGGGGGGGGGGGGGGGGGGGGGAAACACAGGAAAAGACAGCAGGGGACTGGACATACAGACAGAGAAACAGGAAGACAGGACGGAAATACCGACGAGAGAAGCGGAAAAAGACAGAAGGATTTTGACATGTAGGAGGAAAGAGAATTTATTTAACTGAAAACTGTGTGAGCCGCGAGTTTCAGCATCCACCCCTCTCCAGTCACCACCACCACCCCACCCCACCTCGCCCCCACCCGGTACCATCTATGCTCTCTATCCTATATCTCCCTATCTCTCCTCCTCCTCTCTCTCTCCCTCTATCTATCCTACCTTCTCCTCCTCTCCTCCTTCCTCCCTCCTCCGCGTCCTCCTCTCTCTATAGTTGGATTGGCTTGGACTGAATAGTTTCATCCATACATTACTACATATAGGTTGATATGGCAAAGTGATCTCGTTTTGGTCTTGTATAGGTGCTAACATATCACTGTTGTGCTTCGCTCTGGCAATTCCAATGGCCTGGCCTGTTAATGAAATTAACAGTATTCAGACGTATTATTAGTTTGTATTAACGGGTACCAGGCTTGGCGGTTGATGTGCACTTTAGTTACATGAAACTCATAAAAGATCGAGCACACCCTATTCTGTGGCAATGGAAAAATGGAAAAAAACGGACAAATTTGAGACTGCAGCCTAGCGCCCACTAGTGTTGTGCGTGTCGTGTGTGTGTGTGTCCTTGTGTGTGTGGGTGTGATGTGCGTGCGTGGCGTAATTACTAATGGTATGTCTGTATGATAGATAGCATCGCATAGATAAGTGTAATTGTCGGTCTAATATAATATTATATACAATATGTCAACATGCTATCATATACACCATACATATGATACATGCCAGGCATAACATGACATAACTACCTACATAAATACATACATATCCATTACATATATACATGACAGAATAATTACATACATACATACAGACATCAATAACATACACAGTACATATTTTCAAGATCTGAAACGAGTTTTTCTTTATATTATCCGAACGTTATTCCACACCAGAAAAATCCTTTACGAAATTCTTGAGGGGTGGTGTTATGTGTGTGTGTGGTGTGCTTGTTGTGTTTTGTGTGTGTGTGTGTGTTGTGATGTCTGTATGTGTGTGTGTGGTTGTTTTGTGTGTGTGTGTGCGTCGGTCCCTGTCTGTGTGTGCCGTGTGCGCGCGCGCGTGTGTTGTGTATGCGTGGGCGTATGTGTGTTTTGTGTTTGTTTGTCTGTTGTGTCTGTCTGTCTGTGGTCAACAAACCAAACTGCAACTAAGTTTTTTTACCAGTGTTCCCTACAGTACCCATTCATCGGACACAATACAGACGAAAGGCACGCACAGGAAATTAAAAGCAAGGGAAAAACTGTCCCAAAAAAAAGTGATGAAAAAGAGATTGAGAATAATGGGAACTGGCCCGATTCGCCCATTCTGATTCGCCAATTCTGGTGGTTACAGACAGATCTTTGATATCCTCTTCATTCTTCGTTTTCATTCGTTTCGTTCATTCTTCGTCCCTTTTGCCTACCAACCATTCCCGTTTCACCTATATACTATGAAACGTTTATTTCGAATGATTTCAACACAGGCCAAGATACTCGGTGCGTGCTGTCACAGAAGTAACGAATGTATTACAATTCGCTCATGTCTCTCTCTCTCTCTCTCTCTCTCTCAAAGCAAGAAAGAAGGAAGGGATGGGAGGAAGGAATAAAAAAATAAGAGAAAGAAAAGGAAGAAAGAATAAAAAGAAGAAGATAAGGAATAGATGAAGGCGTAAGCAGGAGATTTTTAAAAAAAAAAATGTGGATGGAACCAAGTAAGGTTTAAAAAAATGAACGAAAAAAAAAAAGAAACTAAGAAAGAAAAAAAAAATAGAAAAAGAAAGAAAATATAAATGAAGGAACGGATGGGAAGAACGAATGGAGAAAAAAAAAAGAAAGAGACATCAAAACAACCCGCAAAAAGAAATAGACAATAACAAAGAAAGAACTATGGAAATCAGCCAAGACGACGCACAAACCCAATACACTTTAAAGATCTTCACACGTAATGAAGGTTTGATTTGTAGTATGCATCCTGTCTGTACATGTGTTTCTTATATTACATGGACATTTCTGTTCGTCGCACTCCTGGCAAGTTAGTCAGCAACTTCGTTACCTCGAATACTTCCATGATCTAAAAATCACAGCGAGAAAACAATGTAGCCGTTGTTTATAAGAACGCTCCAGTCTAGTTTATATAGATTCCAAGAGCACAAGCAATGGTCCCAAGAGCATAAAGAAAATCGGAGAAGAAGATCAAAAAAGTACTTATGGTTAAACTGATAAATTGCTTCCCGCGCGCCAGGATTTGAGTAGTATATTTGGCAGTGTAAATGGAGCTGTCTGGAGTTATGTGTTTCGGGCATATTATTTAGCTTAGTGACAGAAAACCAGAAAGCGACACAAATAACACACGTGTATCCGCTTCGGATCCGATAATGAAAAAAAAAACGAAAAAAATTTGAGAGAAATGATTAAGTTCCGCAATGCAAGTGTGTTAAAAAGCATTGCCAGACGTGATCTATCTTTCCTGTGTAGGATTAGCTCCATAAGGAACATGAATTTTCAATATCCACCGTGGATAGTCTGAAAGAATGGATTAATTCAAGTAAGTCCAGTGTCAATATCCGCATCTTGGGGAGGGGAAGGGGGGGGGGGGTAAAAGGGGGATGCCATTTAGTAATTTCAAAGGTATACCGAGCGAAGATTTTCACCTAACGTGTCGTTGCATTTTATTCTAGATTAAAAAAAAAAAACATAGTTCAGTACCGGTACAAAGTTTGGTCCCAGATTACTGTTGTAGACTCACGTTCTGGAATAGTTGGAATCATTTGATTTTTCTCATGAATTTTTTGTTTTATCTGAAGAACATTTTCGTATTTAATGTATTGACTTTCGGGTCGTGAAAAATGTGAAGCTGTTGTTTTACCGTGTTATAACTACATTTTACAATTAATATATGGTGGACACAACTTCTTCTTTTTCTTCTTCTCCTTCTTATCTTCTCCTTCTTCTTCTTCTTCTTCCTTCTTTTTCTTCTTCTGCGTAAGCAGGCTGCATATCCTGCGGACACTCCCTGTGTAGACAGGCAAGTATTAACCCCATCTGCCCAACAAAGGCGAGTGGACGTTTGTGTGTATGACCGTTTTTTTTATCCCCGCCATTGAGGCAGCCCACTCTCATCTTCGGGAAGAGGTGCATGCTATGTGTAAAGTGTCATCCTTACCAACGGCCAAACTGCGCCTTCTCTCTTCCGAGAGTTGGTGTGAGGGGATTTTACGGTGTGTGCAAGATGTTATGCGTGCGTTCAGCACACGAAAGCTCGGTTTATAGCCTCATTCGCGGACTGTACGGGAAATGGAGGTACAGAACCAATGTTAACTCCGAGGGAAAAATCCCCCTGGTACCGAGAAACGAGCCGGCGGCGGAGATGTCGAACCAGCCGCAACCCTTAGATTACGATCCGGCGCTCTACCAACTGAGCTATTCTGTGCCCCCCCTGGTGACACAACAAACGGATCTCCCTGAAATGTTACTGAACATGTTTCATGAGACCTTCCATTTCTTCCATCCAACTCGCCACTGTCTCCCCTTAATCGTAATACTCCAACACGCAAAAGTCACCCCCACAGCAGGGACAGTCAGACAGACACACCAAACCACGTCTTTTGAGGTGTCCAGGATCGGAGTCTCAGACAGATAACAGAGGGGTTTGGTTGACGCTTTGAGGACATGCAGACTTTGTCTTCAGCTCACGCAAAGCCATAAAAACCAACAGGGCAGAGAGAAACGAGTGGTAGGGGGGGGGCGATAGTCACAGAGCCATGACAGAGCAAATTTGAGAGGGTGACGACACGTAAGTACAAAAACCTTAGACGTGCGCGTAGTCAACGATTACAGACAGCTCAACGACTCCGTGAAGCCGTATATGGATACACGTAAACAAGTGACTCTCTCTCTCATCTCTCTCTTCTCTCTCTCCCTCCTCTCAATCTCTCGCTCTCGTCTCGCCATCGCTCTCTCCGCTCTCTCTCTCTCAACAATAGTCAAAAATAATACAACAAACTCTTTCTGTCCACATCTTCTTTATTAACATCATAACGAGACCACCGGCTCGATCCCCGAACTGTAATTATCGCTTCCAGGTAGTTTTCAACCTGACACGACAGAAACCTTTCCACCGGCTGTGGCGACGTTGTAAAGCTTGAGAGCTATTCCTCATAAACAAAGCTTCGTTATGTTAAGACTGCCTAATTATCATGAAGAGACTTTAGTAGTTGAGAGTTCTCATTCAGATATTTCCCCTTTGACTGCGTTGCCCTCAGCTTGAAAAGCCGACACCTATCAAAAAGTGAATACAGCAGACAGGGATAACCATCATTTTAGGGAGAAATGAGGATAGATCATCTATTTTAAACACTACAGCATTAACACCCAACTAACGACATATACGATAAGATTGGACAGCTGAAACAATAATGAGAAGTCAATGAGTCAATTAACACGATATACATGAACAAATTACTGGTTTGTATGCTGTGTGCTCAAATGATTGGAACCTACTGAACTGTTTTAAAAAAAAAAATACGGCTTGCTTAAAAACGTTGTGCCGTGTGTCGGACGGTGTCGCTGCACTCAGCAGTCCCAGCTGGAAAGTCCCTGAGTGAGTTGTCGTGGGTAGATGTGTGTGTGTGTGTGTGTGTGAGTGTGTGTGTGTGTATGGTGTTGGTGATGTGAGTGTGTGTGTGGGTGTTGTCGTGTGCGTGTGTGGGGTTGTCTGGTGGCGTGGTTGGTGATGTGTGAGTGTGTGTGTGGTGTGGGTGTGTGTGTGTGTGTGTGCGGTGTGGTGTGATGCGTGTGTGTGTGTGTGTGGGTGTGTGTGTGATGTGTGTGCGAACGCAGCGCGCGCGCGACGCAGTGTGAAGTCGCAGTGCATACGCCCGATCTCAAAAGTCTAACTTGTGCGCAGTGTATGACGCAGGTTGTGATGTCTGTCACGTAATTGCGCAGTTGAAAGTGGATTAATGAGTTTTTATGGTGTCGGTATCACGATACAAAAACTCTGTGTGCTTGTGGTGTGGGTGTGTGGTGTTGTGTTGTCCTGTGTGTGTGTGTGTGTGGATTGTGGGTTTGGAGCGCGCCGTAGCGGCGGGACGTGCGTGGGTGCGTGCCCTGTTGTGTCGGTGTATTGAGATGGGTGCGCGGCTGCCGCAGCCGTTATTGGGTGGTAGTGGTGGGTGTGTGGCGCGCGTGAGCAAGCTTGCGGGATAAAAGCGTATGTGTTGCATTAGTATTTGGTGTGTAGTGTGTGTCTAGTGATGTGGATGCGAATAAAGGGTGTGTGCGTAGGATGATAGTGTCGTAATCGGGGGCGGTAAGGGAAATTAGATGCGTGCGTGGAGGGATGGACGGGGACAAAATGGGGGGGCGTGTGATGCATAATCCATCGTGGACGCGCGATCAAATGCCAGCCTGATTATTGGAATAAAATTACCGGAAAGATAAAGGCAGAACAGAACAAGAACGCAGAGTCAATGTGTTTAAAAGGACCCAACCTATGTCCCACGATGTCCAACTTTTAACACCATGACTACAAAACCTCCAGGCCCCTATCCGTCAAAAATGAAACACTGTAAGCTGAACTAAGCTGAACTCTGCCTCTGGTATTATCTGTCCCCCTTCCTCGCCTTTTCCTTTCCATCTTCTGTCAAGGGACGCACAGACCAGACGATTGGACTGCTGATATTACGCATAATATTGATGTTCCTCCCGTAGCCCGTTTCTTTGTTGTTGATGCTCCGCGACAGATACAGCATGGCGCGTAATGATTAGGCCGTGGCTCCTCGCATGAGTTTGCGTCAAAATCCAGGATTGAGTATTGGAGCACATACCTAAAGACTTCTATGTAGGTTAATCATACTCTACTGGTCTGTTCGCGCACCCTGATGTATAATCTTGCCAAGGCGTGCGCCATGTGTTGAGTCAATGGGAACGTGGATCTGAGAATACAGACGCACTGCGATCAGTATCATAGATGTCGTACCTACTTCATGGTTTTCTGCGTGGATTAGTGTTGGCTGGCATATATCATGTTAATGTGCGTTGCGTAGCCGGATGGATGTGGTCAGCTTCGGTGTGTGCTTCGTGGTCGTGGCAAACCACCACGCTACATGCCAAGGTGAGCTTAGTTTGTTTTTGCATGGGTGCGACCAGCTGCTGCTGCGTGCCCCTGGCGTCCCCGCGCCGTCTATCAACGATTCTGCATAACAGGGAAACCCGCAGTCAGAAAGGGAACCTCTGCTGAGCACCTTGAATGGCTTGAAGAACATTCTCCGCGTGGTTCTTTTTGCATGTCTGCAAGGCTGTACTACACTAGTAGCGCAGAACCATTGCAACCCTCTCACAAAGTATATCCGAAAGTTAGACCACAGACAGCCGAGAAAGTAACGACTTTCAGGAGTATGTCCCAACTATTCAAACTGACATTACTATGCCACCAGCATTTAAGTTTCGCATTTTTCGTTTGTTGTTGTCTGTGGTGCCTCTTGGATTGTTGTATGAAACTTTTAATGGACCCCTTCGAACAATGTAGCATGTCGCTCGAAGTTATCGGACTCTTGGTATTTTTGTCGCATAGACTGTCCGTGTTCTTTATATGCCAAGCGGGTGGAGTCGTGCTTCGTCGGGAAATGTCCCCTGTGGTGTCCGGGCACAAGCATCCTAATTGGGAGACTAGTACACATAATGGAACGCACTCGCTTTGTGGGTTCGCGCCCCAACAGCATTAGCGCCTCTCGTGCTCAGGTGGCCGGGAGCGCCAAATGATGCAAAGTGTCGGGTGATACCAGTTGTGTCTAGAGCTCATGAGGACTTATAACAAGCGCTTCAGGTTTATATAAATGGAACTGCGAAGAGTGTGCGCATGTCCAGACACAATCTCAAGGGCGATACAATCTAGCGCCTTCTCACGAGACTCACGTCACATCGGGTGTATTTAGGGACCCCTCCGACCCCAACCCGGGCAAAATCTGCCTGCCGTGCGCGCTTGTATGAGGTAACAATTCTAGCAACCCGGCTGTGTAACAAGCCACCCCGGATGACCCGTAATATCTGCCTGATAGAACTGGTGAGTCTCCGTGCACCGCACACGTACAGCGCAGTTCCAACTATCGTAGCAATCTACGAAGCGAGTATAGGTGGTGGTTCCTATCGCCGGCGGGCGACCTGACCCATATCTCATCCTCAAATTGGGCTGTGTGCTTCTATTCCACGTCTCAGTACGACCTATATCGGACAGATCCAAAGGATCCAGCGCGGTCATGAATCTAGCACGGGCCCTCGCAGTGGGCGTCGACCGCACCCTGCGGCCTAGGATCTGGAGATAGATAATAGATAGATCGATATATAACGCTCAGATAGTAAGATATACATAGATAGGAGCTGTACATACGTCTACTGAACTAGTATTAGCAGTGGATGAGTATGTATGCAGGGAACATGATTTATAGATGATGAGTAGATAGCAGAGATTGAATAGATAGACTGAGATTCTACGTTTAATGATAAGAGATATGACCGATAGATCGAACCGACAGACCGACAGATCGACAGAAGTCGAGACAGACATCAGACTACCGATAGACAATAGAATATTGAGACTAACATAACATTGGATTCCCTAAAGGTCCCAAGTTTAACCGCTTAAACTCCCGCGTCGATTTGGACGAACGACATAGCTTGACGGAGAGCCGTTTATTGTTGGTGCACGCTGTACATGCCCCATTTAGACATGATCATGACAATGAGTGAAATACTACCCCCTGGAAAGAATCAGGGTACACGGTTTCTTTATAGTCAAGTATCTCTATTTTTTTGCATGTAATGTCGCCCGCTGCATCCAACATGACGTAGTCGTTGTGAAGTTCTCTACAGAGCCTTCACAAAACCGATCTCAACATATATGGATCCATTTTCAAAACCTAGCACGATTGTCCAACTATTGTCGAACATGATAGACCAGTTAAGCAAAACAGCAATTCTAGCACGGTAAACCAGAATATCGTAAGACTCCACGTGATCAAGGTGCACGTATGACTTCTGCACTCTCCAGGCAGAGACCCGCGAAGTAACACTACGTGGTCTCTACCTGTAGCTCGCCAGTACTGTCCTACTCCACGTAGCAAACCAAGTACAGGACAGAACGCCAGCACACTCATGTACCAACGGATGGCACATCAAAGTAAATGAGGAGATGCAGTGGTGTTTTTCACCACAGGTTTGGCTTACACCACGGTAAATTAGTATAGTGACGCAGCCTTAAGCCAATCTGGTAAGACTAAGTAAGAAACGTGCTGGGACAGCAAAAAGTACTAGAAAGCCAGAATAGAGAGAGGCCCGACAGGAATGACCGCCGTACTGGCAGATATCATAGTAAGTACATGAATATGATACAGCTCAGGCGTATAAATTAATTAATTAATAACGAGTCACACGTAGAAAATCATGTTTACAGCACCTATGCTAATTAGAATAGGGGGCAGAGTTCCTGTGGCACTACTAGACACTATCACAGCCCAGTCTTAGACGTGGTCCCCGCACGTTTACGAGCGCTCGGTAGGGCATCGTACAGCAACAGTCAGCGCTTTCGAGGGAATATCAAGCGACAAACTCTGACATAGGTTATGTACCGCACGCGCTGGGGTAACGCAAAGCTGTGAGGCAGCTACGCTGGGTATCGCCCCAAGTGTTCTTTACTAGTACTTAGTTAAGCGTGAACGATAGGGAAAGCGAGACGGTAATGAACGTCCACAGGTTGTCTACCTGGAACTCACATGTTCACTCTATTTTCTACATATTATTTTTGATAAAAAATAATTAAAATCTCAATGTCCATCTCCGAGGCCCAAGATACTAGTGAGCCGACCTAGGCGAGAGAACATACTGCGCGTTACTACTACAATAAAAAGGAAGTTTTAAAGGAAGTTTATTAGGCGGTTTTTAAGGGCAGCTATTTTATATATGACACACGACACACACACACCATGCGGACAGGTCACCACACGAGGCACACACACACACCCACCACCGCACACACCCACAGTACCAGGCACTTGCATAGAGTGATTTCAACTCGAAAGTTCCCAGTATGGTACCCCGTGGATCGCTAGATTATAGAGGGAAACGAACGATCTATGCGACTAATGCACCGCACATACCAAGCCGAATCATAGAAGTCCTGTACAGCACAATATCTAGTTATGGTGATACAAATACAGTTTAGACGACAGCAACAGCATCAGTATTGAAATACAATCGCACACATCACTATCCCGTTGCAGCTCTATGAGTTTAGAAAAATATGCACAGCACAGTAGCAGGAATACTGCCATACTTGATATAGTGGAATACGAAGAAAGGAATGAAGGAACATGGCACACACAAAAAAAGTGGGGTATTATAACGGGGAGGATAAGATGCAAGTGAGTAGCACTATGTGCACAGTATAGGGAAGTTTCCAATTGTACTAACAACCGAATACAGGCAACATCAAGGCCCGCGGGGGGGGGCATAATCGTATAGCCACGGTACAGCAAAGTCTCCACGAATCCTACATAAGCCAGGTGTGAAGCAGCTCATAATGCCACCATGATAAAACAACACAAAACAAAAATAGCTTCGCCAGCCATAACTGTTAATTGAGGCAGTTAATTCCAAAATATCCGGCTGAAAAAGTTATAGCACCAGCAGAGTCAAAGATATAGTCGAGCGGCTCGATCACGGCTACAATAGAAGGATTCATTACATCATGAGAACACCATCGTAATATTATGCCCGCAGACCAACAGTACCATGAACGCTATCACAGGGACAATCACACACGAACAAGATCAGCTCGAACCTATCCAAGCGAACATAAATAATGAAGACAACGTGCAAGTCGCCGGGCTCAGCTCAGATACTAGCGCATCATCAATCAGCGGAAAATCTATAGTATTCTGCATATAGAACAGCAGTACGATCAACCAAGTGATCTACGGGTATTGATACCAGCGCCGCAGTAATACCAGGCCAATGGGTACGAGCCGAAGGCACACCAGAAAGTGATATGGGACATGAATATAGCGCACATGTACAGCATGATAAAGCACAGTATGTGGTTAGCTACAGCACCCTTAGTATATATCCAGCCCAGTCATACAACCATAGCACAGGTACCCGGTATGATTAGCTCACATGGGGCAATCTTATATCAAGACACAGAACACACGATACAGATAGTTATCACTATTGATACCGCACAGTATACGGGGCACAGCACAGTTTATAGTATTAAAAGCACCGGTCTGATATCAATACAGCCGTATTTTAGTATGAGTATAAAGCAAAATGTAACATGAATATACACCACATTATAGTTAAATTGTACATTGCGCATGGGTGGCAGTCGCGCATTGTACATCTATGAGATGACAGACACGTTTAGTGTGACCCAGATCACAGTATAATATTATGCAGTCACCGTCTATGAGAAGCATATGACAGTTTCCATACATCTCATATGGTTTGTAGTGACACAGGATAGTCAAATGCCGAATACCATAGTTGTGTACAGACCCAGTAGAGTCAATAAAAAAAATACCTATACTTTGGTCCAGCCCAGTTTAGTATTGTACAACATAGTACCGTGTGGTACCACATACGATTATATGGAATAGTACAGTATAATATGATGCACACGATATAGTTTGGATACAATACAGGTATAATATAAATTATGGGACAAGGCACTTGAATTACGTATAGATACGGCCCATGAATCTATGATACAGCCAGTTACAGTTTGATACAGCATAGATATATACGAGGCACATGAAGGAAGATGGCGTTACACACGAGTGAACACAACAGGCACAATACACAAGGTGTCACACAAGTTATAGAGAGGAGATTGAGCACAAACAGTTGAACGAAACGAAAGTGTCTGGTACGAGGAACAGAACACGGATACCTGGGGATACTGAAAGGGAAAAGCCAGAGCCTCATGTGAGTAGTAAGGACACACACAGTATGAAATGATGAGGAGTCACAGAACACTATAACGCAATCCCAATCCAGCTACTGAACACAAGCACGGGCCACACATAGAAAAGAAAAGGGTTAGCATCCAGGGCACAGTGTAATCTGAGTAGACAAGCAAAGCATTTTCTAACGATACGGCGGGACGTAAAGGTAGGGCACGAGTCAAACGACACTTAGTTAAGTCTACCCCGGTGAGCATGGCACGAGGTATAGTCAGATAACACGGGAAAATGGAAGCATAGTACAATAACTGATAAACGCGAAGGCAAACGTACAAGTGGGTAAAAGGGATAGGAAAAAAGAGCGGGGGGAGAAGAAGATGGCGTACAGCCTGGTTGTAGCGACACCACAAAGTGTGGAATTAGCTAGAGAGCGTATAACATTGCACCACAGTGTATCGAGTCACTACTGACGGTAAGACGACGCATGCTAACACTAACGGTAAAATGCAGTGTACAATTTAGTAACGGTTGCAACTCAACTGCTCAGTACCACATCATAACCAGACTAGTAATTTAAAGACAAAACAACTGCCTACATGGCAACTTGCATTGTGCGTGAACATCACATTGGTGAATATTTAACTCGTTAGCACAGCTTGTACAGTATAGTATGGGTATTCGTACACTAACAAAACAGCGCAACAAAAGTACAAGTCAGTACAGTAGAAATACAGTTATACAGAGCGCAGAACCGAAAAGGACAGTAGATATGGAAAATTCTATACAATATATTGCCGTTCACACAACACAACACGGTGTATCAAGCGACGATCATTGCCGTGTGTTGTATACACAGTGCAGACCAGGACAGCGAGACGATGGACAAGGACGCACAGAACAAGACAAGAGAATACAGAACAAGACAGGACAATCCAGAACAAGACATGACAAAGAAAGAACAAGACCAGGACAAACTCAGAACGAAGAAAGGTGGAATCCCGTGAGGAGATACAAAGGTAAGAAAGAGGAGAACAAAAGAGCAGACAAGAAGGAGAGTAAGGTGCTGGAATCAATACGAATGTCGTCCACCAGTACGGTGAACACCTAACTGAAGAGATTGCTCGGTGAATCCATGATCACACACACACACACGACACCACACCACACCACCAACACCACGGCACGGAGTACGACTCACTCACAAGTGCGAGAACTCAACAAAAGAAGTCCATAGACAACTACAGGCCAAGACAAAAAGAAAATATTCGATGCTCACACGATCTCGCCGCCCCCCTCCCTCCGCCCCCCCCCCTCCTCCGTCCGTCCCAAACCACACACCACTAGCAGCATAGTGAAAAACCAAACAAAAACGAACAGGGCTACTAGACTGGACATCAAACATCCACCGTGTCCGATGATGTTTTTGCAGCAGGTGAGCGACCCTGTAGGTGTGAAGGAGTTTCAACTCGGGGTGGTGAGAGCAGCACGGTACTCCGGCGTCGGGTAGGGCGAAGGACAAACAGAATGCCGGTCGACAGGCGTTTGTCGTCCAACCTGGAAGGTCCGCAGCCGGGGATCTTCCACTATCCCGTATCGTGTAGTAGCCTGCAACACAGCGCATGTCAGGACTTGAAGGTCGAAACGCGTCGCTTCTGTGTGGTCGTTGCTCGTTCCGTCATCCGGTGATCCATTTCCTTGGCTCCCTCGGGGGCCCGCTGTCGCTTTTCTCTCAACTAGCTTAAAATCCTTTTTCCTTCTCTGTCAATTCAGTTTTGCACAGTCTCCCTGCTACATGGGAGTCTAAACTACTCCAAAGGGCGATTGGGCGTGGTGCGGCGTAATGGGGAGTGGGGATTGGGGTGGAGGGGGGGTGGTAGGGGAGATAAGAGGATGCCATCACAAAGAGTTTTTCTGTTGCTATATTACCGGAAGAGTGTGTGTGGTGTGTGTGTGTGTGTGTGTGTGTGTGTGGTGTGGTGTGTGTGTGTGTGTGTGTTGTGTGTGTGTTCCTTAGTGTTTTTCATTTTTTGTTCTCATTTGGAGGTGGTAATAAATTCCAGTCACATGACTTTCTTATTCTGTGACGTCACACTGACTACACAGTTCCTTCGGGATCCTGGACGGACTTGGTGATTGGTGATGGTTTTGTTTCAGTCATGCGAGGCAGACATGGTTGACTGGTGATTTCTTGCGGGATTATGTTGCATAGGTTACGATAAAGCCATGGAAAAGAAAAATATTCAGCTTGATCAGTCGAGTGCGTACACACACACACACACACACACACACAACCACACACACACACACCACACACACACACACACACACTCAGAGGCGCTCGCGCACACACACACACACACACAACACACACACCACACACAACACACACATACACACAACACGTACACACAAAGGCGCGCGCGCACACACCACACACACACCACACACACACACACACACACCACACACACACACGCACACACGACACACACCGCTCGCGCAACTTACACACACAAGCACACACACACACACACACACACACACACGACACACAACACACACACAGGCGCTTCGCGCGCACCAACACACACACACACACACACACACCACACACACACACACACACACACACACACACACACCCAAACACAACACACACACACAACACACACACACACACACACACAACACACACACACACACAAAGGCGCACGCTCGTCACAACACACGCACACACACGCACACTCACACACATCACACACACACAAGACACACACCACACCATTCTCGTGCGCACACAAAACTCCACAACACACAATGCGCACTCAGCAACACACGTCCTTGCTTTCTTGACATTGCCAATTCTTTATCGGGGCTGCGTTTGACAAACCCGGCACAGGGAAAACTAGAAAAAACTGATAATGTCAGACACCTGTCGCATATGGGTCTGATCACACGAACGACAGACTGAGTCAAGATCAGGCCGCCACCCCATGAAAATTACAAACTTTGAGAATCTGGGCGAACACTAAAGATGAACATCATCTCTGTCAGACTATCCAGCCAAATCGATTATTTTTTTTAGGCATTTTTGTCTGCTAAATACAATTGCGCACGAAGCGAGCTCTGAGAATCTCAAACCTGCCCTCCTGACAGCGATAAGGTGCAAAAAAGACTCATGTTCCACTGTTTCTATGCTCCGCGTCTGAGCGAAAATGAATTATAAAAGACCCATACCAAAACAAAACAAACACCAAACAAAACTCGTTGCCTTCCACTGACAACGATCTGGCCAGCCTCAGTCTCACGAACCCTTCAATGTCTGAACCCCAGCACACAGGGGAAATGAAGTGCCATAATAAAATCGAGCAAAATAAACGTAAATTCGTGAAAAGAGACAACACTACCCACCGCGAGGCGCCTACTCCGCCACCTCTGCGGTGCACGACGAGGTAGCTACGAAATAACGTCCTGGACAACAGAGCGATGAACCCAGCATAAGAACATCTCTGTTCAAATACTACAAAACATACCTACACGACACCTACCATCTCGCAGCCATACACTGACTGCTCTGAAGGGAAACTTGTTGGTAATCTCCCCATCACGTAACCGTGGTCAGCCTGCCGGCGCGTGCGCATTCTCAAAATAAATGCCAAAAGATAATTTTCGCGCGTCGCGCCGCGCGCACACACACACAATCACACACCCCACACACACACCCACAGACCACACCCACAGCACACACAACTTTCATGATATCGCGTTCCGTATATAGTCCTCGGGTTACAGAGAAATGATATAACAAGCAGCGAGATGATATAACAACAGCCACAAGGTACATTACATCATCTTGTAAGGACATCAACAGCCGCGAGTATTGTTTTCGTCGAATCACATTCCTATAACTGCTTTGGGGGGGGGGGGGGTTGGGTTGAACACTGAGAGAGACGATAGACACGACTGACGGAATGACCGAGTAGGAAGAGGCAGGGCACTACTAGGGCGTACAGGCAGGCAGGCAGACAGACGACCAATGACAGTACAACAGAGAGAAGCTGGGGGGGATCGCATGGTCCTTTTCCCGTAGCCTGCACCCACGCCGAGTGAACAAGCCGCTATCGTTCCACCCCAAGCCCGACTATCCTGCTGACGGTAGGTCCGCACTAGTTGCCGTCACACCGTTGGTCAGAGAAGAATATAACGCCCGACAAGTGGCCGAACTAACCCTTGCGGCCTTGCCACCGCTAGACAGACAATACAGCGAAAACCCCAGGTACAACCCCAGAAAAAAGGAAGAACCGTAAAATTTCCAAGATAAAAGCGTCAAACAGACAAAACCCCACACAGAACCAAAATGCACTCGCCAACGCTAAATTGAAAAGGTTCCTATTCAGGGGGGTGCTATAACGAGACACCAGTGCCACCGACACGAACCCTAGATAGTTAAGTGTCCACATAAGCAGCAAACCAATGCCCAGGGAAATACTTGAACAGTTCAGTCGCTGCAGACAATGCAACCAAAAGCCAATAACACTAAAACCTACACTGTATAAAAGTCCCACCGACCGTGCAAGCCAAGACCTGAAGGCTATACAGTTTCATAACACTCTCCAGAGCTAATCAATACGCGATACCCGTATCCCGGACGACACATCACAAGATGTCCACCCACTTCCGCACGCTGCGTCTTGATCACATCTAATGAGTACCGCAACATTAACCCATTGTTCCACGCGAACCCATACCGTTCTCTCTCTCTCTCCTCTCTCTCTTCTCTCTCTCTCTCGTGTCACGCTTTATGAAGAAGATCTAAACTCACCAACCACATTATGCCATCCATATCCGTTTTCTGGGATCGCACTGTTGGGCAGTGTGGGGGTACCCCATAGGTCCTAAAGGTTTACAAAAAGAAAGAGTAAATAATGATTTTTTTTTAATCTGCTGTATGTAAGGGTACGTTAAAGAATGTTGTCTGTACCAGCCCAGACCCTGTTGGGGCGGAAAACCCCGCAAAAGGCCT
>JADBJO010026802.1:15000-22086 GCA_016801955.1 Conus betulinus | reverse complement strand
GACAGGGATAAGTTTTGAAGATTCTCTAAGCCAAAGAAACATGTCACATTGATTTGTCTGAAGTTATTGCTACTGAGATCAAGAATCCTTAAATTCAACATATTCCGTTTAAGTAAAAACGCCATTGAGCACTTGGCCAGGATCAAATGAAAAAGGCGATCATGATCATGATCATTCACGTCCGACAGTGTCATACCTGAACCTGTTGCATCCAAGTAACGGAGCTGAGGGAAAAGTGCTGTGGAAAAAGGCTGAGAGCACAGAAATGTGTGACCTTGACACAGACAGTCAACAGGACAGATCAAACCACACAGCATCTCATCATCACGCAGTGGACAGTGAGGCCAGTCATCACACAGGTTGTCACTGTGAACACAAATTGTTGCCACTCTGCACCTGAAAAATCCTGGACATGTCAGGTCTTCACATCCTTCTTCATCCTGGTGGTCAATACAGTCGTACATCCCATTGCATCGTGTGTAGACAGGCAGGCAGTCGTTGAACTCACCAGGACAACGATAGTGGCTGTCAGGACAAGGCTCTGTGGAATTCATTGGAATGGATGTAAACTTTCTGATGCCATCAAAATCGATGAGGACGGGGGATGCCATAAACGTGAATTCAACCTTTATATCTTTTAATACTCTACAATTCTTCTCGTCTGATTCGTCATGACAATGGGAGTTTGATCACACACCCTTTATAAGACATACACTGACCACTCGTGCATGTAAACGTGTTGCCACACAGAGGATACTTACAAACAGACTCGTCACTCTGGTCACGACAATCAGGTAGAAAATCACACACCAGGGAGTAGGATAGTGTAGTTATTCCATCACGACATGTGAATGTGGGTGATAATGTGGTATGGTGGTCCCAGACGTAATCTTTGTGCATGTCTGACAGTTGATTTGAAAAACTACACGGTGTGGACTCTTCCCTGCACACGTCATACTGATTAGAACCACACATGAGAGAGGGATATGTCCAGTGACCAGCGAGGCACTTTGTCATAGATAGTTGTCCCATAAACCCAGCCTTCATAATCGTCATTAAAATTGGCTTCAGCTGATAGGAGTAATGCTCGGTTTGGTTGGTCTGAATTCACAAACTAATCCAGAGAACAGTTTTTTGTATATGCAGTCTTCCCATTGTAGACCTGCTTCAACCTTGTGTAAAAAAGCTGAATATGTTCTGTAGCATTTTTTATGACCAGAATGTGTTAACGATTTAATTATTATTAGGGAAGTCACGGGGGTCATTTGAAATAAGAAACATCAACAGAATGAAAGAGAACAGAACGTTTTCGCAGAATCTGATGTCTATACATAGTTGGTGATGACACATCATTAGAGTGAAAGCCAGCCCCCAGTCGACTTAGTCTTAATGCATGCATCTTAGTTAAGGCTTTAAGTGAACCAAACCAGTCCCTCACACATATTGGAAAATGCATCCTGCCCCCCAGTGAAGCACAGTAGTCATCACCTATTGCTATCACATCACTGTCATTACAATGGGACGGATTCAAGCTCTTAACAAAATTTTGTAGCAACTGTTACACAATGCCACTAATCCCTGACACTGAGAACTGCTGAAGGGACAGTGTTCTGTTTCATCCCGTCCATCTTCACACTCTGTCTGATGGTTACAGGCCACGTGGTGATGGAAGTCGGCATAGTGATCCACAGAAACAGTTCCACAAACCACTGGCTAACTTCTGAGGGGCCTTGGTCTCAGGAATGAAAGAATAAACAAGCCGAAAACAAGTTGTTTTCCTTGGACACAATTATTGCGTTTTGGCAGTTCAATAGTTATTTTTATTAGCTTGAATTACACACATGAAGTCAGACGTATAGTCCGTTTTTTCTGCTCCTCCACACAACATGTTTGTATTCTAAAGAGACCGGCTGAATACTCCATGGAATGACGGAACAACACAACATCTACAGAATACCTGGCAGTTTCTATGAAGCGCACCACGACTACATTTTGTGCCGGGACAGTTACATTCCTGTGTAGAAAAGACTGGTCAGAGGAGCTTGCGTTTTTGTCCCACTGTGATGTAACCAGATGATGGTGACGTCATAACTAGCACCAGATCATCTGACATTCTTTGCTCTTGCACAAATTTACAAATGATGGCAAAATTGTAAATCATAATCTTCTCACACAAATGATGAAGGTAATTCTCAGGATTCTTGTTTGTTTCGTGTCATATATTTTTTTTTAAAATAGAAAAAACCTCTATCACGCATGCACTCACGTACGAGCGCACACACACATTCACACAGCCTCACATATACACCCCCCCCAACCATGCACACACACACACACACACACACACACACACACACACACACACACACACACACACACACACACACACACACACACACTAAGGACCTATATATACTGATATCCAGAAAGATCAGTTCTATGTGACATGTATATCCAATATACGGTAGTCAGAGATCATCAGAGTATGGAACTGGCTAACATATTACTCGCAAGAGTCGAACAGCTTATGGGTGTATATGGATTTGGGTGGGGGAGAAGAGGGAGGAAAGGAGTGAGCCTATAACCCATTTGGAGTCAGTTGATCGTCCACGAGACCTGTGCCAACTGACCCGTCATGGGTCACACGACCTTCAAGCTTGATGTGGTTATTTTTATTATTATTATTATTATTATTATTATTATATTGGGTATTTATATAGCGCCTATCCTCGGTCACAGACCAAGCTCTAAGTGCTTTACAATAAACACACTACCTCACTCACTCAACGGGCTGCCTACCCAGGTAGAGCCAGCTGAAGAGCAGCCTGCTGGTGCTCATTCAGTCGTTTCCCGTACCATTCAACTCATTTTCACTTTCATTTTATCTTATTTATTATTCCAGTTTCTCACATGGGATGCATACGATGTTTTATACGTTCCTCCATTTCCACCCACCGGTACACGATGGCACACGAGAACAGCAAGTGACAATTTTTGTGGCTTGGTAAGAAATACCAGGCGGCTATCTTCAATTTACAGTAGCAGTAACCTATCCTGAGAGTCCAAGGCACCAGGGAAAGACGGTATTCCCGCCGAAGTACTGAAATGCTGTAAAGAGACACTTATCACCGAGTTGCATGAAATCCTCTGCCTCTGCTGGAGTGAAGGCGAAGTACCACAAGACATGAGGAATGCTAACGCCGTCACACTGTACAAAAACAAAGGTGACAGAAGCGATTGCAATAATCATCGTGGCATATCCCTCCTCCTTAGTATCGTTGGGAAAGTCTTTGCACGAGTAGTACTGAAGAGGCTCCACGTACTTGCAGAGCAAGTTTATCCTGAATCGCAGTGCGGTTTCTGTGCCAACAGATCCACTATAGATATGATCTTCTCCCTTAAACAACTTCAGGAGAAATGTAGGGAGCAAAGGCAGCCACTCTTCATTGCCTTCATAGATCTCACAAAGGCTTTCGATCTGGTCAGCAGGGATGGCCTCTTCAAGATCCTCTCCAAGATTGGATGTCCACCCAAACTTCTCAGCATCATCAGATCCTTCCACGAAGACATGAAAGGCATTGTCGTCTTTGACGGCTCAGCATCAGCTGCCTTCAACATATGGAGCGGAGTGAAACAGGGTTGCGTCCTGGCTCCCACCCTGTTTGGAATCTTCTTTGCTGTGATGCTGAAACACGCGTTTGGTCCTGCAGCGAAGGTATCTACATTTGAACCAGGACAGACGGAAAGCTCTTCAACCTCTCCAGATTAAGAGCCAAGACTAAAGTCAAGTTGAGGTGCCTGCGTGACTTCCTCTTTGCAGACGACGCAGCAGTAACGCCCACTGACACTCAGCCGAGGACCTACAGCAGCTCATGACTTGCTTCAGCGATGCCTGCCAAGACTTCGGGCTTACCATAAGCTTGAGAAAACACAGGTCATGGGACAGGATGTTGACTCTCCCCAGTCATCAGCATCAATGACCATGAACTGGATGTCGTCCATGACTTTGTTTATCTGGGCTCAAATATCTCAGACACCCTCTCACTTGACGCACAGCTCAACAGGCGCATCGGCAAGGCAGCTACCACCATGACCAGACTGACAAAGAAAGCATGGAACAACAGCAAGCTGACCGAGCACACAAAGATCCAGATCTACAGAGCCTGCGTCGTGAGCACCCTCCTGTATGGCAGCGAGTCTTGGACTTTGCGTGCCCGACAAAACGAAAGCTCAATGCTTTCCATATGCGTAGCCTCCGACGCATTTCTGAACATCACCTGGCAGGACAAGGTCCCAAACAACACTGTCCTGGAAAGAGCCGGATGCACCAGCATGTACACGCTGCTGAAACAGAGACGTATGCGCTGGCTCGGCCATGTCGTGCGCATGGATGATGGACGGATCCCTAAAGACCTCCTCTATGGAGAACTTGTGCAGGGAAAAACGTCCCACAGGCAGACCACAGCTGCGATTCAAAGACGTGTGCAAGAGGGACCTAAAAGCCTTGAACATTGACCAGAACAACTGGGAAGCAACAGCCCTCGAACGGTCAGCCTGGGGACAGACTGTGCAGAAAGGTCTCTCTCAAGTTCGAAGAGACACTCGCTCAGCAGCACGGGGAAAAGAATGAGAAGAAAGGCTGCTGCAGCCCAGGCAGACAGACCAGCGTCAGACTTCACCTGTGCCCTCTGCCACAGGGACTGTCATTCCCGCGTCGGACTGGCCAGCCATCGCTGTACCAGATTAGACACCTAGAGCGCAACTCCATAGTCTTCCGAGACTGAAGGATGCCTACCAGAACCTATCCTGAGTCACTTCACCTTACACCAAAGCGTAAGTTATCATTAACCATTTCGGGTCACAACAGCCTTTAGCATTACTTGGGCTGACAATGTTCGTTGTGGGTCATGTAGCGTCGTTCTTGGTCAAATTACACAACATGGGACACATGATCTTGAATATGAGAAAAAATAAAGTGGAGCAAACATTATCTAGTGGGAGGGAGGGAAACGTAAACCTGGAGAACGTAGATCTGGAGAAATGATAAACTTGTAGGAATACAGACTTGAGGGGAACGCATATAACTCTAAGGATGGGCTGGAAAGGGTGAAGGACATAGCTGCGGTGGGATAAGAATGGATGGGACGGTCATGAGTTACAGACCTGTGGAATCTGCCACTGTTTTATCTGAAAAATCAAAAGCTTAAGTCACATGTCCTACTTCAATCAAAATCAATAGGATATCTTGGAAATCTATAGGACAAAGTGTGCAAATGCTAAAGGGAGTTTTATTTCGCTGTTTGACTTTACACATCATCATCATCATCAACGACAACAACAACAACGACAACAACATAGATTGTGACTGGTAAGTACACAAAACGAACCAAAACGCTTGTTAACATGATATCTTGCAACTTTAGTTTTGTACTTGAAACTTGAAAGAATCTCAATTTACTGGTTTGATATGGGCAAGACTATATTTTCAGCGTCTGTACATAGCTGGTATCCTTGAATGGGGGTCACTGTCAAGATGGTGAAGGAAAAACTGTACATCGGCGAGAAGAGGAGCTCCTTACATGCTGGCTTGAAATAATTGTTTTTCAGTGGTGTGTACAGGTCCATACAAGCAGGTGAGATCATTGGGCGCAGATTGACCATAAACAGTGACTGCCATGTTTTTGCCATGACGTGGCTGAAAACCATTAAAACAAGGTGCTGATTCATTTGGAAGTGTTGGTCGTTTACAGGAGCAGCTGGTCAGGTGTCCAATGTCCGATGCTCAGATGAACCTCTGGATCATTGGAGACAAGTACCAAGAGTTCCAAAAACCTGCTTCGATAGCCACCGTATTGCTTCCTGTAACTTACTCATCAAAATCCAGATCAATAATAAGAAAAGGTAGAGGGCCAAAATCAGACTCAAGACTAATTATATAACGTTTTCCTTATCTAAGACCAAAGGATGACAATATGAACTAAGCAATAAAGATTGAACCAGTCTACTTACCATTGACACATGTCAAATAACCATAACGAGAATTTGGCTGAAAATAATGTTGGGTATAATTAACTTCAGACATGTACGTCTATCCAAGGAATGGCCATTCACAGCACACTTGGTTTGTGTTTTGGCACCAGACCTGAGATTCCTGACTGGTTGTTTGAACTAAAGGGCACCACAAGCAGGCTACACTAATTGTGACTAACTAACACTTATCAAAGGTGCACAGATTAATGAAGTAATGAATAAGCCTAATAGTTGACAAAGAAGATGACTTCTGTAATATTCAGTGCATTCAGACGAGTAATTTGGTTTAGATTGTTTTTGTCATTATTATCATTATTAAGACAAAATTTGACACATTTGTTAGATTGTGATTGTCTTTTTTCCTGATAATTGTATTCATAAACAACTTTCAACTGTAGAAATGTGTAGCCAATTGATTCTAACTCTGTCATTTACACAGAACAAAACAGTGCTGCAAAGCTTGAAGTGCATTTGTGTGGTGCTAATGAGACTGCTGTAATCATTTTCTTAATCAAATCGTTGTTGTTGTTTTTTTCGCCATCATTCTGCTGCATCTGCAAAGTGTTTCCTTGCTGTCAGAGTTGAAGGGCGTTGAATCAGGACTTGCTGAGGGACCAGGGGACCACCGTTAAAGTGTTTATAAAGCTGTTTTGGTCCTACAATTTTCTATTTTTCCAGTATGAATTTTCGCAATTTTCTTGTCCTATATACGACTATAATCACTAGATATCTTAACAACTGATGAAAATGGTCCATGTCTATGTACACAGCAACTCCAACACGTAACAAAACAATGTTGTTTAATTCCCAAAACTCATTACAACGTAATGTTGGAAGTAATCTCATTTTCTTAATCTTCAAAATGACCTCATTTAAAGCATTTTTTTAGAAGAAACAGAAAGGCTATGTCACACTTTCTCACAAATGCATGTAGATAAGAAATACATAAGCGTTTTCTGTCATTTCCGATGAACCTGTGAAGTTAATGCAGTCGCAAAGGAAAGTATTTTGAGGGAGAAGCCCCGGGCTGTTCATTTTGCTAATATTCACAGGACT
>JADBJO010026802.1:0-10000 GCA_016801955.1 Conus betulinus | reverse complement strand
GCCTTTAGCTACGGGTTCGTTGGTTTTCGTTTTGCTATTCTTTTGGTTTACTTTTTTTTTTTTTGGTGTTTTTTTGTTTTTTTGTTTTTCTTTTGGTCTCGTCCTCCCCCCCCCCCCCCACCTTTTTCACTTCTCCCCCCCCCCCCCCCTTTCACTTTTTTTTTTCCCTTTTCTTTCTAATCACTCTGGCGGGTGTTCCTATGTTTTTTTTTAATTCGCAGCCTTTTCTTGTGTTTTTTCACTTTTGGCTTTCGTTTGGTTTGGCGTGCGTTTCGGGACATCGTTTTACCCCCTCCCCCCCCCCCCCCCCCCCCCCCCCCCCCCCCCCCACTCCCCCCCCCCCCCCCCCCCCCCCCCCCCCCCCCCCCCCCCCCCCACGCCCACCCCCCCCCCCCCCCCCCCCCCCCCACCCCCCCGACCCCCGGTCTCCCGTCAGACTCCTTGATGTTTCTACCTAGTCCCGCCGCCGCCCGCTCCCCTATCGCGTCTCCCAACTAACATGTCTCTCCTCCTGCCTACCATTGTCTAAACAAAACGTTTCTGTTTCAGTAGCGTTTTGTATTCAAACAGAATGAGTAATGGTGTCTGAGCTTTGTAGTTTTTTCTTATATATGCTAAGCACACATTTTCCCGATCGAATGATGCTATGATTTAATAATCACCGACGAAGACTCCTCTTCAGTTCTGTTTCCACCAACCGTGGTTACAACCAAGGAGAACGGTTATTAAACGTTAACTTTGTTTTCCATTTATTCCCAAACTTTGTTAGTACCTTACCCTTTCTACAACTGTCCCTGTCTACAATCATTTCCAGAACGCTATCACCGCGTGTGTTGCATAAGGTAGAAGAAATGTTCTATAAAGGGCAATTTCGTCCCGCTTTGCAGAACAGGCAGTTTGGAGCATTTGTGGATGCTATGTCAACTTCCTTCATTTTGATGGGTGGAGCCATATGTAATGTTCGTCGGGTAGATATTATGTAGGATTTTCCCATTGCAGTTCTCCCAGTCTAGTTTCTAGCTTAGGTGCTTTTACAACCGCAAGTAACCATATACTGCTCATCTAGTAGTACAAAACGTTTAATTTTCTTAACCAACAATGCCTCTGCACATGACTGAACAGGGTTGTTTACTGACTCTTTCGTTTTTTAAAAAGGCGGTTGCAATATGTTTAGGGTTTGGGTCCATTTGTAATGAAGTCTGGCATAACAAGCTTTTCATGTTATGGGTGTTCACAACAGTTAACAGGCCATCTTCGTCCATGTTTCCAGAGTTTGGTATAGCGCGTTAATCAGTGCGTTTATGTTCGAAAAAAAAAAAAAACAGTTACTGCGTGGTTCCTTCCGATTCTATCTGTAACTTCTTCTCTAGTCAGGAGTCTGTTTTCGCTGGCTTTTTATATGATATCAAGCTCATTCGTTCCAAGTCTGCTTTTTTTTCCACAGGGGAAAGTACAGCACTTTCTCCTTGAATCTGATTAAAGTGTTGTTCCATAAAAGTTGTCTGCTGATATTTACCTCTGTCCACATCAAACTAGGCTCATACATGTTTTGTTTTTAAAGATAGGTTTGTACTACCGTTTTCCAAAAAGGAGCTTTTTATCTTTTCAATTCCCACGCACGACTTCTTCAGTTTACAGTTTATTTCAAAGCATCCTGAGCCACTCAAGACCTTACTTATGTGCCATCTCGGGATCCGAGCCCATTTTTTTTCTCTGCACTACGTCATTCTTTGCCAGAGAAATTTATAAAACATTCTGTTGACTGCAATAATGACATGTTCTGGTAAGCCAATACTCTGCATGACAAAAATCAACTGTGATAACAGAAATGTTTTAATAATGATTAATTTCCCATTAATTCCCAAGTCTCTATGGCTCCACAGTTTTATAGTTTTCGATTTTCTCGATTCTGTTTTTTCCAGTTGTCCTCAACATTTACAGCGTTTTTATCACTTGTGAAAAATAATATGCCCGGTATCTTCAATTTGTTTTCTGTTTTGAATACAAGATTTCCAGTTTCTTGTCTTTGACTGCCTAATCTCATCGCTTTAGTCTTACGGCAATTCAATTTCAGTCCCGAGAAACCTGTGAATGTGTCTATAATCTTTGGCTAGGATCATGTCTTCACTGTCCTTCAGAAACAGTGTTGTGTCGTCAGCAGTTGTTTAATTTTCAAATTATTATTATTATTATCATAATCATCATCGTCATTATTTTCATCATTGTTGTTGTTGTTGTTGTTGTTCATGTTGCTATCATTCAGCAACTTTTTTTCCCGCTTATCCACAAGCGTTTGTTTTGTCTCCACTTACGAACCCGTCGCGGAGCTGCTTTTGGGGTTTGGAGGTGCTGTGGTGGATTCGTTTTTGAATCCTTGGTGGTGAGAGGTCTGAGGAAACAAACAACACCACGAAATTATGGCACTCGTGGTGTGTTCTTCTAGATTGAACACAAGAGCACATGACAGAAGCAAACAATTGTGTCTCCCGGATTGCGTCGATCCAGCAAGACGGAAAAATTCCACTGGAGAACAGGCAAATACTAATAGAATTCCCTTCAAAGGAGGGAAGGGTAGGTACCGAATGGTTCCCCCTTCAGACAGATAGAGCGAGGAGGTTTTGGGTCCATATTTTATAGATACATTCCATCCATTTTCTGCATATTCATTTTTATGTATTGTAATTCTAATCTTTGAATCATTACGATAATGCTGAAATTGTTAGACTCCATTGTTGCTCTCATACTTAATGATCAGATCAGCATTTTCTACATCTATAGAGATATATTCTCATAGTGCCATGTGGGTTGCTGTTGTGTGTGTGGGTTATCAATTATAATCAAAGTGTATATATATATAGAGTATTAGAGACAGAATGTTCACATATCCATGGTTTGGGCTAATAATATAAGCAATTATATCAAACAAAGTTTGCCATCTTACGATTAGATTGAAGAAAGAAAAAGTGAACCTCTATACAATATAAGGAGTCGCTTCTAATATATATTATTATTTATTATATATATTATATATATATATATATATAATGTGTGGTGTGTGGTGTGTGTGTTTCTAAAAAAGCTCCAGGTCAGCCACTTTTGCGTGGACGTATTTGCTACCCAAAGGAGAATTTTTTTTTAATATAGCAGTTTTATGTCTTTTAAAAAACATAAAAAGAAGCCTCCAGTTCATTTTCCTCTATATTCATACACACACAACATAAACTTCTCCCTGCTCACACACAACTCTTCTCCGACACCAAAACAGAATGAGTGTGTGACTTCACTTAATTCAGTTAATTCTTTTCTTTTTCTCTCTTTCTCCTGACATTCTCCTTGAAAAAAAAATAAAAAAAAGACCACAGAATATAATAAAAATACCAGAAATCACATGCACACACGCGCGCGTGACTAACACAATACCACGCATTACGCCGCGGAGCGCACAAAAACACGCAAGGAGTATGCGAAACGTACACACTCACACACACGCAGGCCACCACGAATTGCGCATGCACTCGCACAGACACACACGCGTGCGCGCCCCGCACACTCTCTCTCTCTCTCTCTCTCTCTTTTCACTTTATCGCTAGCGATAAAGACACACACACGCCTATGCACAGGAGTCAGAAGTGAAGTGACCAGAGGACACACACTCGCACACATACACACACCATGCACGCGCGCGCTGACGCTACACAAGAACATCGTTAGGATAGCGCACAGCGCGCACGCTCGCCGCGCCCAGCGCGCCGCACAACACCACAACCCACGCAACAGAGGCGCACGTGTCTGTGGTTGATTGTGAGATCGCTTCTGTAGGCTTGATCAGATTTACTGATAGGTACAAAGTAATCATTTGTAAGACTTGTTTTTTAACAGTTGTGCTTGACATTTATAGTCGTTTTGACATTGTATTATACTGGAGCCCAATTCTTGAAGTCTGTTCTGATTATGGCCCAACAGACTCTGCTTAGACATATGAGGGTAGCATGAATCGAAAACCCCTCCTTTTTAATTGTTATTTTTATTATTATTGTGTGGCTAAGGATTGCTTTCCTATTTCTTTTTACTTATGTGTATTGGATATTATATATTAATTACTCTTGTTGGTCCAGATTGTGGATCATTCGTATTATCAATTTACAATTACACAGTATCTGCTTAGTGTATTTCTCACGATTGGTTCCATTTGTAAGGATCTATTTGCCACTGGTGCTGGGGTAGTAGAATTCTATTTTTTTTTTCCTGTTTTCTTTCCCTTGCCACAGTATGGTGTTGTTTTTTGTTTTTTTTTCAATTATGTTGTTTGTTGTGTTTTTTTTGTATTTTTACTTTTACTGAGTGAGATGTTATGTGCTGAAATCGAGCTGGGCATTAAGATTATGATATCACAACCACTCGAAGCAGAGGAAAATGGTCCTTACAGCAATCCTCTCCGAGACCCGCAATACTGTTTCGTAAAGGTAAAGAATTTTGTTTTTTGGAGTCTCGACGACCTTCCTACATTAGTGTCCAAAAGTTGTAGACGAAAATAAGACAGCACCTGAGAACGCATCAGAGAGGGCGAGCGAGGATGGGAGACGACGAAGAGAGAGAGAGAATGAGAGAGCCGAGATGAGAGTCGTGAGAGGAAGTGATCGATGGAGAGAGGCGAACGGAGCGAGGAGAGAGAGATCAAGATGAGTGTTTTATAATTAATGCTGCTTTCGTAATAAGCTGAACCTAAAGGTTAGACGTGTAGTGTGTGTTCCACTTTAGCCCTCTGCAACTGCGCTGGCTGCTGGTTTTCGGGGACGGGTAATTTACACCAAAGTGCAAAGTTAATAACAGCAAATCGACCACAGTCTAGCGTGAATTGATGAAGACGATGCCGGATTATCTTTCGCTGAAACACCAGTTTGACCATACAAAACAAGGATCAATAGCAACTTCATGTTTAACGTATTGAAAACGAAACTTTTTCCTGTCTTGCAGTATTTCAGCGCTCTTCTCTCTCTCCTCTCTCTCTCTCTCTCTCTCTCGTCTTCTTTCTCTTCTCTCTCTCTCTCATAAAGAATAAAGCGGGAATGTGGGTTGAAAGGTATCTGACATGGTACCAGGGGAATGATCCTGCTCTTTGTTTCTTTAAAACCGATGTGGCTCGTGACTGGTGCTGTGTAGCTTCATAATGACGGTTGACGGATTCCTTGGCGGCCTGTGAACAACACTATTCTTGGTTACTGTGGTATGATTTTCAGTCCATTGCATATCTAATACGACCTCAACGATCATTAATAATGTCACAGTGAATTACCATAGTCTCGCTTCATAAATATTATGGAGTGATGCACATTCATGTATGTGTGCTATTCAAGGACCGATTCGCACCCGCAAGCCTTTAAACACAGAACAAACTCGTAAATAACTTACTAAAGCTAATCACCATAAAGGAGAGGAAAGGGAGTACAAATACAAAGAGAAGAGGAAGAAGAGAAGGAAGAGAAGGAAGGATCAAAGAAAGAGGACAACAGAAATATACATGAATATATTTATACTAACAATTTCAATAAAGAGCAAAAGAAATAAAGAAAAAAAAAAAGTCAAAGAACAGGAGAAGGAGTAGAAGAGAGAGAAGATTAAAAGAGGACGGAAAAAATAGGAATGAAAGAGAAAGGGACGCCCAGAAGGACAAAATAAAAAAGAAAAAAAAAAAAGGAAGGAAGAAAAAGAAAACGTAAAACGGGAACACACGCGAGATTGTAGAAATAAAAAGAAACAAGAAGTAATTAGGAGAACCAAAAAGGTAAATGGAAAGCATTGTGTTGGGGAATGAGATAAATATGGACGCAGGAATATCAATACTAGACGATCCGTACCTATTTAAATCTGATAAAGACTAGCAGTACGATACAGGAACGCGCCCCTTGGTCCGGCATCCCTCACTTGTCTACGGGGATTCACATATCAAAAGGTGGTTTGGAAGAAAGAATATTTTCAAACGAGACTAATCCTACAGTTCGCTCCAAAAAACATGCAACAGTACGGGGACTCTGGCACAACCACGTCTGTTTAATACTTCCGTAATTACATGAGAGGATTGAGAGTGACGTTGGTTAAAATCCAGACAATACTTGTTTTACGGGAACTTGATTATATTGTGTGTGGTGGTGTGTGTGCTGTGTGTGTGTGTGTGCTGTGGTGTGTGTGGTGTGCTTGTGATGTGTGTGGTGTGTTGTGTTCGTCAGATACACACTCTTTGATTTGTAACGTCTTGTACTATATAAATGGCGGTTTTATTGTCATAGTTATCACTTTGTCAGTCACGGGGTGCAGGTGTGGGTGTTGGTATGTGTGTGTGTTGTGGTGTGGGTGTGTGGTGTTGTTGTGGGTGTGTGTGGTGTGTGTCTGGGATTTGGTACGGATACAAGTAAGCAGACGATCAGATCCACCTCAAAACTAACTTAACAGATCTAACGAGGCTTAGCGACATATGCCCTAGGTGCAGAAGGCAACATAGTTATAAACCAAAAACCAAAAAATTAACTTACTAACTCTGGGAGATCAAAAACAACCAGATTGTCGCAATGTAAACTTTCCCTTGTCACTTTGGAAGTTCACCAAAGTATAGTTCATCACATGGATGTGTGATTCATTATCACACCACGTTTTGGTGTTCAGGGTGCAAGTAAACGTTCGTTCCACCACCCGGTTATCCACCCATTGTGCACGTATACAGTTAATGAGTTCATTTTCTTGTGTGTAGTCAGATGAGAGCGTGTTCTATACCAAATTCGTTGGAATCTGGTGTGAATGGGTTTGCCATGGATAGTGGAGGGGAAAAGTCCTCAGCGCGTTTTTGGCTCTTTAGCTTGCAATACAGATATTTCTTTGACCTCTTCTTTGCGGTATTCCACAACGCGTTCTTTACAAGTTTTAACTATGAACACTACATTCTTCGTCATATTTACTATCCAAACCCGAACAATGGCATCAATGTAATTACAAGAATACCATATGTCTAATTACATATCTTGGTATGTTACAGGTACCAACAGCTACCTTATACATGTTGAATACGAATTGCGAAACTGATTGTAAAGAGTACCATTACCAACCTGGCGTTCATCATTATTATGTTGATCCGAGAGGGCAGAACTGGCCTGCAGATATATTGTTCCTGAGTGATCGCGGATATCAAAAACACTGAAACCTGATTTAACACAACCCCCAACACATCTCAGGCCCGCGTGTTGCAGCGACGTGTATGTATGGATTGTTTATGGACTGTTTTTCACCAGCCCTTTTTGTTCATTGCACAATCATACCTCACAAATAACTTTTCCCCGTTACTTCACCTCGAACTGGTCTTGAGCCGTTATTTTGCCTAGCCAGTTTATTTACACATGAAGAATGAGCCATCCCGCAAAACTGTCCCGCTGGTGTCTTTAAACAAAACCCTGCTCAGTAACATCATTATTTTCTAAATTTCCCAGCAGCCACTTTCTAACTGGCAACCAAAAACCCAGAGTGTGAAGATTGGACGAGATTAAACCGAAGGGCACTGTGTATCCTTTTAGAAGCAAGTGCCTGGAATGTGAGGGAATGGTGCTTTCACGTATCTTATATGTTGTTTGTAAAAGTTAGTTCACTGACGTCGGAACATACTCAGTATAACCCTTGTTTCTTGGCGCCCTTGTCTTTCTTATAGACTGTCAAACAAACTGGTGGAAATACTGGGTCAATTCAATTAATACAATGAGGGCAACATAGGGCTCTCCCGATCTTTGCATATTCTTCAAAGTTTTTCGAATTCCCGACACACAGCTTTTGGTTTGGTTACCCACAACACCATTCAGGTTTGGGTCGAGCAACTTTTTTTTGTACAGCATGTTTCGTTAACATGGTCAGATAGAATACTTTATATACTACACACCCGCCTTGTAGGTAGAAAGGTGTATATCTCCAATCGAGAATCGTGACAGCAGTATCCTCTTTGAATAGCAATTTGCTGTTTTACCAGAGTTTACGATGTTATATCCAAAAAAAATTTTTACGTGCACTGTGCGAAATAACATCGCAGTCCGTCCCATGGGAATGTTGGTCTTTCTTCAAACATCCCACGATATACACGCAAACGGAGAGCAGTCACTACCCTACATCCAAACAGATTAACAGATCGCGTCAATAGTTTTTGTTTCCTCCGTGTCCCCATAGCACACCACATCACACACACGGTATTTTCCATGGCTGTTGTCATGGGACGGTTTCACAGCCACTGTGGGAATTCCAACGAGCAGTCACAGTTTCTGCCACGGTGCAGTGCCCGAATCGTGACGTGAATATGTTGATTCAGCATAGAAGCCGTCTAAGGAGTTCTTTCCTGAGGGATTCAAAATTCTACACTTACGCCATGTTCATGGTGTGATGATGACGTCACAACCGTACAATTCACATTAGCGTGTGACTTCCGTCAGGACCTGTTCGACAACAGTGACGAGTCATTTTGTGAGACATCATCCACGTCATGGATTTGCTGTGGTTCCTAATGGTCAGTATGTGCTATCAAAAAATAGTCAACCGGTGCAACGACTATTCAGACTGTTGTGATGATTCACGATGAGAGATAAACTGTACTCTGTGATGCAGATAAGAGCAACCCATTGTCCCCTACTGCAGTCAAGGGCCAGTGATGAAGACAGGACAGGACGATCTACTATATCAACCACTGGATTGGCACTGGATATTTCACTTCAGGAGGTTGATGAAAAACTGACGAACTCGTGTCCTGACCAGCCATTACGCGTTGTACTGCTTGAGCTGTTGCACTTCACTGTCTTCCTGTCTACCACTCGATGCCTGCAATGGATATGCAGGACTGTACTTATGGAGAGGGATGAACAAGACTGTGAGCGACTGACAATGTCT
This sequence comes from Conus betulinus, assembly GCA_016801955.1. Classification (NCBI taxonomy): domain Eukaryota; kingdom Metazoa; phylum Mollusca; class Gastropoda; order Neogastropoda; family Conidae; genus Conus; species Conus betulinus. The sequence continues at coordinate 1,096 of JADBJO010026802.1, read as the reverse complement.
GGATTTCTATCACTGTCGAGCTTCCAGAGCGTGTGTGCATGGAGGACAGTCCTGTGTGATGGGGGGGGTCCCGTGTCCACAGCGGGATGGATGATGACCTGATGTGCTGACAGGACCTGTCCCGCCAGGGCTGTGTCTGTGCCAATGTCTCCTGGTCCTTCATGTGCAGTCATTCTTTTCTCCTGTTGAACCGTTTTCTTCATCTTCGATACGTTGACGCTACAGACAGGTTCGCTGATGGTCACCGAGAGAGTGATTTTAACCAAGATATCATACCTTGTCCGCCTGCATTTGTCTTATTGCTCTCTGGTTAATATTTCACATATAAAGCTTGAAAATTTGCAGTTCATAGATCTTGCAAACAATCAATTGAGAACTGTCGTATATAAGATGCTTCTCTATTGGTTACCTAATTACAAAGTTTGCATCACTGAAACACAACCCTCTGAGAGCGAGTAACAATTTACAAAATGTCAAAAACCATTCACTTTGCCTTTGAGGCAAGTTGATACCATCAAATACACGTTTTTTAAAACGACATGTGAACAACATTGTATGTGCATATCTTCCTCGTGTGTGACAGTCATTTGAATGTTTCTTTTTCTGGCCATCCGAGTAATTGGATGCTTTGGTTTCAAGAACATTCCACTACTAAACTGAATGGACATACAGGGAACCCATCGAGGGGCATATTTTCCGTTTGACGTGTATTCTGGGTCAACACATTTAAACAAGATTTTCTCATCAAACTACAGATGTTTGCTGCTGTGAAAATGTACTTCCCCAAAGTGGTAGACAAGTTGAATTGTTTTGCTCCTGGGACCACTATTACTTCCTTCATGTACAACATGATACCTACAACAGATGTACAAGGCTTTCTTTTGGTTGATCAGTTTAAGTGCCATTTAGGCAATTTGCTTTGTTTGTATGCATTTTTTGTTAACCCGTAGCATGGTTGGAAGAGCTTTGGTGCACTGCCATCTCTTCTATCTTCATTGTTGCCGAATAAGTTCTAATTGGAATTTCATGTCAGCATTGGCCTTTGTGTCAAATGCGTTGTTTCACGGAAAAGTACATCCAAACTGAACAATCCTGG
>JADBJO010026801.1:10000-22087 GCA_016801955.1 Conus betulinus | reverse complement strand
TCACTATTATTACAGATAAAGATGAAGCGCTTGGCCTCTCACCACTTGTAAAAGACAGCAGCTACAACCGCGCCAACTGGTTCTCGGAAGCAATGCGACCGTCGCCGCTGTTTGCAGGGCCAGCCAAAGCATGCCCAAATGTGCGGAAACGACCCGTTTTAAGAACGCATTCAAACCCCTCGAATAGAGGCTCGTTGGACGGTTGGATGGTTTCTTTGACCTCAGTGTGCCACACAGACAGCCCGCCCGCAAGTACGGAGCCACAGAAACGACAGTGGCCGAGGAAACTCAAGATTCCGTTTAGTTATCGAGGCCGCGAGATTCGTTCGGGGCGAGAGAAGCGGGAGAGAAATGTAGTGTACCCGCCAAACGGTTTGAAGCGGCAATGAGCGTGATATGTGTGCGCTCTGTTTTTGGTGTTGCCCAGTTCCTGTGGCCAGCGGGATAAACAGATCTGGAAGAGAGAGGGGGGGGGGGGGGGGGTGGGGGGGGGGGGGGGGGGGGGGGGGGGTTGAATACGGTGCTCGGGGTACATCAGCGAGTTGGCGACAGTCAGATGGGTTAGAGTCGAGGTTCGAATCTGAACGGCTTCGTGACAGAAACGGAATAGATAATGTCCCAAAGAGGCTTTTGACCAAGAGGGACAAGCAAATTACCTGGCAGTCCTGCACGAACCTCGGCGCAAGCTAATCCCAGTGGACCTCTTCTCATTGCTTTCGGATGGGGCCATCCCGTTCAAAGTCTGAATGGGGTTGCCCCAACCTTTTTAATGTGGGGTGACTTTTGTCCAGAAGCTGGCCATGTGTTGGTATCCCTTTAGGTGCCAACAGCGATCATTTCACCCAGTTTCCAGTCAAACACGACTTCGTCACCCCTTTCAGGTGTTCGGTCCCCATAAGGCGTGATAAACAGCCTCTCTGCCACTAATCACGGCTACCAGCGAACGCAAACGTTCTCTACGTGTGCCCTAGACGTGACCGTTCTCGTTCATTTAAGCCATAAACGGCCTGTTGGTTTTGTGGTTCCCCCCCACAACCCTCCGTCACCCCTAACCAGCCCAAGCCAATCTAATGTTTGACAGGGTCTGCGGCAATGTTCACTGGACATATCATTGTGCTGATGGTCGCTGGCAGTGGTGGAGTGGATCTGTCAAACACACACACAACACACACACACCCCCCCCACCACATGCCCCACACAACACCCAGACCACACACACAAGACACACACACTCAAACCCACACAACCACACAAACCACACAGACCACACACACCAGAATACAAAACACACACACCACACACACACAACACACACACCAACCCACCAAGGGACAGGAGGCGGGACACCGTGTGGGACAGGACGGATGGGCAGTCGTGTGGGACAGGAAGGAACGAAACACAGTGTGGGACGGCAGGACTGACAGCCGCCGTGTGGGCCAGGATAGGATAACAGCAGTGTGGAGGACAGGAAGGGATGGCAGCCGTGTGGGACAGGAAGGAACTCTCTCTAACCACACACCGTGTGGGACAGGGAAGACTCTAAAAGCAGTGTGGGACAGGAAGGACTGGACAGCCGGGTGGGACCAGGAGAAGACGACAGCCGTGTGGGAAGAAGACTCCACAGGCAGTGTGGGAACAGGGAAGGACTGGACCGCGTGTTGGAAAGGCGACCTAAACAAGCAAGTGTGGGCCAGGGAAGTGATGGACAGCCCGTGCGGGAAGGAGGACCCTAAACAGCCGTGTGGGACGGGAAGGACTGGACAGCCGTTGTTGGGCCAGGCAGGACTGGACGCCGTGTGGGACAGGAAGGATGGACAGCGTGCGGGGGACCGGAGGAAGGGACAGAGCCGTGCGGGGCCCGGGTAACCGGCGGCAGGAAGTTGAGAAGGGGATTTTCCACACGACATGTTTTGAGTGATGACATTCCAACAAGTACGAGTTGCGTGAGCCAACTCTAAGGTTGTTAGTCAGGAATGTTATCCGAGCTGCGCCATTCCCCTCCAAGTCTGTTTTTTTTCTAGAGTTGTTTGAGGAAGGACCACGTTTTATGCAACAAACACAAGATCATCTCTGGTGAGGCGGTTTGGAAGAGTCCTGGCGGCTCCCATCTGTTCTCATAACGTCTGTGACATCAAACTGTAGTTAACGCGGTCTTCACGTGTTTTGAATATTTACACATGTTGCTTAGATGCACGCAGTTTGTTGCCTGTGTGTGCTGTGTGCCTGGGTGTGTGTGTGTGTGTGGGTGTGTGGGGTGTGTGGTGTGGCGCGCGCGCGCGCCACGCGCATTGTCAAACAAATACACTGTTGCCAAATTCCAGCAGGACCCACCTAGTTCGTTACCGTTCGATATCACTCGTTGTTCAGTAGTGTTCTTTGAGTGAACGAAAGAAAGGCATCAGTATTGTAATGGCTTATGCCACATGACTCCATGCACGGTCCCCTGATTCGCGGCAAGACGAAGTGGAAACACAAAAAATAAAAACTCGCTCCGCTTTTTAAGAGGCGGTGTTTCAACGCGTGCATACAACACACACACCACACACACCAACACACACACACACAAACACACAACACACAAAACACACGCACCACACAAACACACAACACGCACGCAGCGCGCGCGGCAGGTGAGAATCCATATTTATGTATGCAACGCACGGGCGCAACCCCTGTACATACAAGTAAGTAGGCACGCATGCCGCACGAGCGCGCGAACAACACCACACACCCCTGCCAGCACGGAACCGCAGGAACGCACTTCAAAAACCTAGGACGAGAGAACGAAGGAGAGAGAGAAGCGAGAGAGAGAGAGAGAGAGAGGAGAGTAGAGAGAGAGCGAGAGAGCGAAATGGAGGTGAGGGAGAGAAGGAGAGAGATAGAGAGAAGAGAATGGGGGGAGGGACGAGATGGGAAGAGACGGAGAAGAGAGAGGAAAGGAGGTGCAGCAGGTAGGAACAGCGGGCAGCAGTTCTCTCCCCCCCTCGCAGACTCACGGTGTGCAAGCTCTCGAGTAGGGTACCGCGGCAGCAAGTCTCTCCGCGCCAGCGCGGGTTGCGAGGCGGCCCAGTGTTCAGCGGTACACGCCTTGTTATTAAGGCTTAAATGGAGGTGCGCCTTTTGTCGTGGTTGTCAAAGCCGGGGGTAATATAACGGAGTGGGGGGCCGCTAGTGCCAAGACGCTGGCAGACAGACACAGATGTGGGGTGAAAGGCGGGGGTGTGCAGCTATTGTTGCTGCAGGCGTGTGCGCTTGCAGCCGCCCGCCACACCACTATCCTTGGCCATGGCGCGCGCTCGATGGCTCTCTCGTAGGGCGAAGTCCGCTGTGCTTCCCTACCGTTGATGCACTGGGGGAAAATGGAGCACAGAGACTGGAGAGAGAGATAGAGAGCGAGAGGGAGAAGAGAGGAGGACGAGAGAGAGAGAGGAGAGATGAGAGAGAGAGGACGAGGCGGAGGGGGGGGGGGGGGGGGGGGGGGGGGGGGGGGGGGGGGGGGGGGGGGGGGGGGGGGGGGGGGGTGGGGGGGGGGGGGGGCGGGGGGGAGGGGTTGGGGGGGTGGGGGGGGGAGGGGGGGGGGGGGGGGGGGGGGGGGGGGGGGGGGGGGGGGGGGGGCGTGGGGGGGGGGGGGGGGGGGGGCGGTGCCCGGGGGGGGGGGGGGGGGGGGGGGGGGGGGGGGGGGGGCGCCCGTGGGGGGGGGGGGGGGGGCGGGGGTTGGTGGGGGGGGGGGGGGGGGGGGGGGGTGGGGGGGCGGGGGGGGGGGGGGGGGGGGGGGGGGGTGGGGCGGAGGGGGGGGGGGGGGGGGGGGGGGGGGGGGGGGGGGGGGGGGGGGGGGGGGGGGGGGGGGGGGGGGGGGGCGGGGGGCGGGGGGGGGGGGGGGGGGGGGGGGGGGGGGGGCGGTATCTGGGGATGGGGGGGGGTGGGTGAAAAAGTTAGGCCCGGTTGACGATGTGGCGGGAGAGAACTGCCGGATGGGACAGAGAGATAAGGGCGAGTTGAGGAAAAAGGGGGGAGGGTTGGAGGGGAGAAAAAAAAGAGTGGGGGGGGGGGTCGGGGGGGGGGGGGGGGGGGGGAGATGTGAGGGAGCGAGAGGGTGAGGAGAGAGACGAAGTGGGAGGATGGGAGATGGGAGGGAGGCGGCGAGGGAAGCGGGGAGAGCGGGAGGGGGGGGAGGAGAGGAGGAGGAGGAGGAGAGGGAGAGAGGAGGATGAGGAGAGACGAGGAGAGGCACACAAAGAGAGAGGAGAGATCGACAAATACGAGTATTGTGCAGGGGAGGGTGGGGGGTACCGTGAGAGTTGACAAAATTAGGACTGTGATGGGGAGGGGGGGGGGGTGGGGGGAGGGAGGGGGGGAGAGACGGAACAGAAAAAGGAGGCTGGGAGAGAAGAGGGGAGAAAAGCAAGAGGGGTGGGGGAACCGGGAGGAGTGGACTGTGACGTGGGGTGGAGGGGAGAGAGCCGAAAAAGCATGGGCGGAGAAAAGAGAGAGAGAGGAGAGAGAGAGGATGAGAGGAGGGGAGAAGGAGCCGAGCCGATTCGGACACCACTTGTATTGGAGAGCGCGCACAATGTGTATGTACACTACATATACATTGCATGTATAGACGAAGAAGAAAAAGACGATCGCTTTTTGACAGTAAATAAAGCACAGGTTTTATCGATACGCGTGGTAGGTATACCCAGCAGTTATCGTACGCAGTCAGCAGGCGCAAAGAGCGTCGCTTACAACCACAACCAGAAACACGGGCATTTCTTGGGATTTAAAACCTTGAAAAGCGAAGCATAACAATGCCGGTATTTTTACAGCACCAGCTAGACGTGTATCCTGCATACCGTGGATGTTCGCGCCGCACGTTCTCTCTTGGCATTACGCGAACCTAAGAGGACTCATGCGTTGGTTAGCATGACGGCGGGCCCCGAACCTTGGGAGGCATCCAGGCGAAAGGAGGACGAAGGGATTGCGGTAGTGGCAGTGGCGGCAGGGAACGAGCACGCGTGCAGCGGATTGATTTTGGGCAAGAGAGAGAAAGAAGCGGCGGTGGCCACGGTCTGCAACATTAATGCGATGTGGTGGACGGTGGTAAGTGGTGGTACCCATGTGGGCCGAGACTTACCGCTGAGCAGCATGAAGCCATGTGCCGCTGGCTTTGGCATACGCCAGCTTGTAGGGGGTGGATTTTTGAAAAACTTAACGCCAGGGGGCGCTCATGCCTCGAGCGGCAGCGGAAGAAGTGTAGTGATAGAGATTGCGAGAGGTTGCGAGGTCGTTTGGCGCGCCGTTCATTACCTCACGAGATAACCATCGCCACCAGGTTTTAAACGTTATATGTCGGATCATCAGATCGACCCAGTGACCGCCGTTATCGTCTGAATTCATTAGATCCATCAGGATAACAACCACTGGGATCGGTCCACGAGCCGAGACTTGCCCAATGTGGAGAGGCAGTGGGCGAGCTCTGGGCTCTTGTGGTGGTGGATGCACAGAGTCAGGGGAGGGGTCTGTTTCCTCCTGTGTCTGAAGATGGGCGAGGGCAGGCAGCAGCGGCATGGCAAGCAGAACCGGGCAGCAGAGCACAAGGCGATGAGAGTGGGCGAGGACACCTCCGACGAGAAAGATGACGCTGGTCACTGTGCAGATGGCCACACCACCCCAGCGCTGACCGTAGCGGGGAGATGAGAGCGGTGAGCTATTGACTGGTACTGCCGGCCAGTATAGTCCGTTGGCAGTCAGTTTTTTTTTTCCGGGGGGGGGGGGGGGGGGTACGCACTGGCATGGCAGCGAAAACCAAGGGAGACGGTGCAGCTCTCTTTGAGGTGGCGGCAGTGATGTGATCGAGGTCAGTGTCAGGCGGCGAAGCCGAGGCCCTTCCAGCCCGTATGGGTGACGGCGGGGGTTCTGAGCCTGTTGCGGCCGGGGGTGCAGACCTCACTTGGAGATGTACCAACCGCTATCCGAGATTCCACGCCCGTTTGAATCTGAGGCGCAGACTTTTCTCTCTCCCTCTCCCCTACTTTCATTCCCTTCCTCAGTTGAGGTGTAGGAAAGTTGAAACACACACACAACCACACCACCACACACAAACACACACACATACACACACACACACTTACAACACACACCACACACACACACACAAACACTTGAGTTTTAAAGACCCCCACCAGTCGACACTCGACCCACGCATTCAAATATATAATTTCCTCTCCGTTGGTCTTTTCTTTCAAGTAGTGGGGATTTGAGAAACCGAATTCATATAAAGAAAACAACGCTAACCATCCTACACATGCCAGAACAAACAGACGGATAGGCTGCCCTAGTTCCGACCGTATAGGGACTTAGATGAAAGGTGCTGACAAGGGGGGGGGGGGGGGGGGGTGTGGGGGGCGGGGGGGGGGGGGAGGACGCACCACAAAAGGGAGGATCATCTTGTGGGGGCTTTTGAATGGGGTCCCTGAAATCTCTCCACGTAGAAACCGAAAGCAAGGTGATCGTGTTGAGGTGCAAAGGGGGTCCCTGTGTCCACCATGGGGAGACAAGTGTGGCCTGAGCTCTCAGGATGCGTTGAGGGGTTGAGTGGGCGAGTGCACTCGGTGCAAGCCGCAGGTGGGGAGGGTCACGTAAAAGGAACAGGTGCAGGGGGGGAGGGAGGAAGAAAGTTCGCAGATCATATGTTACCGCTCGAATGCACGAGATACACACGTTAAGGGAATCTCTTTACGTCACCACGCGTTAGTTCGTCACGCGATGGAGGTGGGGGAACACCCCCGAAAAACTCGGGGCGTTATGGTTTGTTTGTTCTGTTTTCTTTTCTTTTCTTTTCTTTTCACTCCTTGCCTATCCTGTCTCCTCTCTGTGCTCTACTCTCTCTCTCTCTCCTATCTCTCTCTCTCGGCTCTCTCGTCTCTCTCTCTCTCTATCGCTCTCCTCTCTCTTCTTCGTCTTCTTCTTCTTCTTCTGTTTCTTCTCTTCCGTTCTTCTTCTTCTTATTCTCTTACTTTATTCTCACCCCCCCACCTTCTCTCTACCTCTATCTCTCTCTCTCATCTCTCTCTCTCTCTCTCTCTCTCTATCTCTCTACCCTCCTCTCCCATCTGCTCTTCTCTTTTCTTCTTCTTCTCTTTCTTCTTCGCTCTCTCTCTCTCTCTCCTCTACTATCTCTCTCTCACTCTCGATCGCTCTGCTCAGCTCTCTGGCTCTCGCTCTCTTGCTGTATATCGGGTCGTCATTTAATTTGCACATGGAGTTATCACCTCTTCCTATCTTTTGAATGTAAGCCAACTGCTTTTTCTTCCCCCCCCCCCCCCCCCCCCCCCCCCCCCCCCCCACCCCCTACCCCCCACAACCCCCCCCCCAACCCCCCCCCCCCGACTTCCTGTTCGCCTCATCCCCTCCACCCTCCCTCCTAGAATTACGCGCAAGAAAGTGTTCCAGCCCCTACCCCCCCCCCCCCCCCCCCCCCCCCCCACACCCCCCCCCCCCCCCCCCACCCCCCCCCCCCCCACCTCTGTCTGTGTCTCTGTCTATGTCTGTGTCTCTAACATCTGAATTCCTCAAGACAAGCAGTTATTTCCGAAAAGTGACATTTACACACAGTACATACGGTAACACACGAGTACACACACACACCACCACACACAAACACACACACACACACACACACACTACACACACGCGGCCGATACTCACCGTACACAGGCCCTGTCGTTATCATCAGCGGGCGAAGAAGAAGCTGATAATGGTATACTATACAAGGGAAAAAGGGGCGCCGTCATAGCGACTTACAACCATCACTTTGATGTGCTGATTGTCTCCGCTGATTAACCTCACGATGGCCCGCTTCTTTCTGTCAGGAAGACAAAATTTAGTTCTTTTTCTATGCTCCAGTTGCTTCTGTCAAAAAATTGATTTCCTTGGCTTATAAATGGTCGATATTTGTATCATAGAAAGTAGCAGGTATGGATATAGCGTTGTATGTTTGCATGTATCCATTTGTTGATTGGGTGTGTGTTCGTGTGTGATTAGCAGACTTGACTTGATGGGAGTATAGTAGTGTGTGTGGTCTGCGCGATACGACATTCCAATGGAGCCTTTCTTTCTTTTTGTTTGTGTGTTTCTAAATCTGAGGGATTGATAATCAAGAACGTAAACATTTAATGGGCGGGAGGGGGGGGGGATGTGGCAGGCAACCCAACACTTGTTTATATTTGGATATGAACAAGGCCTGTAAGATAGATGCATGGCATAACATAAAGAAACCCAAAAATCTGAAAACAAACAGCGTTATTTTCGAATTACAATGAGTATGCATTAAAAGATGACCTCCTATTCACCAACTATAGTAGAAACGTAGAGAAGAAATCTCTCCAGCCAAAACTAACGGGAGGAAATGATACAGAACGATGAGCAAATAAAAACATCTTACAGACACACAAAACACACACACACCACACACCACACACACACACACACACACACGCAGGCACGAACGCACACACAGACCACACGAAAAACTTTGGCATATCACACAGACGCACGCGCGTGCGGCCCCAACCTCTCTCGCCACGAGAGTCGAGAGAGAGACAGGACAGTACAGACAGACAGACAGACACAAGAGGACAGAGAGCGAACACATTTAAAATCAGTCACAGAGGTTCTATCGGTTCTCAAGTTTGATGATCCAGTAAAGCAATTAGCGTATTCCCCTCCGTTTCAACGATCAGCTTGTTTGGTGTGTGTGGTGTGTGTGTATTGTGTGTGTGTGTGTGGTGTGTGTGTGTGTGTGTTGTCGTGTGTGTGAGAAGAGAGAGAGAGATGAGAGAGAGAGAGAAACAAATTGCATCAAATTTGTAACAGAGAGTCTATCGGTTATCAAGTTGAGTGATCCAGTAATGCAGTTAGCGTATCTCCTCGCCCCTTACGATATGACCGAGAGAGAGAGAGAGAGAGGGAGAGGACGGAGAGGTGAGGAGGAGAGATGAGAGAGAGAGAGAGAGAGAACAGAGACAAGAGACAGAGAGAGAGAGAGGATCGGAGGGGAAGAAAGCAGACAGGACACACACACACACCACACACACCCGCACGCACGCACCCCCAACACAAACACACACACACACAACAAACACACACCACACACACAATCAACCAGGGGGCCACTCAGTTTGAAGGCACCCCAGACCCTAGCCAGCCAGACCGCAGTGGTTTCCACCACCACTTAGCGGCCAAGTCCCCCCTGATAACCGGAACATGTTTTACTTCTTCGCTTCTGTTTTATCCAGCCCCTCGATCCCGAGAAACAACATGCTGTATCGCTGAGCCTCCTCAGCCACGCGTGGCCACGGGCACAGCACTCATTCAGCCCCCCCCCCCCCGGCTTCGATGCCACGCTCCGCAAATCCACGATAAACGTCATCGGCAACCAGCCATCTTCAAAGAGCGCGCCCCGGGCACAAATCGGACCAGTTCGCACCACGGCTGCGAGGGGAGATAATCGGCAGGCCACACCCACCTGCCGAAGTCCGCCCATGAGAGAGGCGGAGCCGGGGCTGGGGACTGATAAAGCCAGATATAGCGGGGAGTCCTGCTCAGGTTGGCTCTTTAGGGCGGAGGCTCGTTCAGGTCTCACGCAGTTTCCGCCCCTTTTTACCACCCCCCCTTTCCCCCCTTCCCGTTAGTTGCTATGAAACTTTGCTGGTTTGAACGGAAAATGCGGCGAATTGTTGTGACGCATGCAAAATATGGACTTTCTTAGCTCCGACCTTACGAAACTTATGTCGGTGAACGAGAAAGGCGGTGAAATTTGGTGACGCATGCAAAAAATAACGACTTTCTTAGCTCCGACCTTACGAAACTTTGTTGGCTGAACGAGAAATGCGGTGAATTTTGGGACGCATGTGTTACTAGTATGGACTTTCGTAGGCCCGATTGTAGCAGCCACCGTTGATTTGGACGACCAGTCGATGCCATCCTAACATGAAGTAACACTATACATCAAAAAGAAGCCAGCAATATTTACCCTCACAATCAATGCCGATAACACTTCATTCTCCACTGTCCCATCAACAGCTGTCACAGGGTGTAATGGAGAAACCACACAATACGGATTGCAGTATTCGATCAGTGGGTGTTCCGGATTGCGCCGTCCACTACCATTTGTGTTGAGCTTGCTTTCTATATTTTTCATATGAAACCAAAAGGCGCCTAATGAATGAAATTAATCAAGAAAAGAATAAGTAAATGAAAATGGAATAGAAAAAAAAGGAATCAGAAAGGTTATAGCTTCATGGGGGTCATTTGGAAGTCGGCCTTAGCTTGCAGAACGACATATGATAAAAACAAAAAAAAAGAGAAAAAAAAAAGGTAGAACATGAATACCAAACAGTGTAGCCAAAAGCAATGACAGTAGTGCTAGCAGTTGACATGTGTAGACAAAAACACGGGTGAACAGTAGCTCTAGGTGAATGGCTCCATTAGCAAACGGAAATATGACCAGTAGAGGATGAACGTCAAAGCAGCAGAATGAAGTCCGAAGGACAGCCAGCTGAACGACGCATACAGTCAGCAGAATCGGCTGAACGGCAACGTGAGGCAACGCGTAGTTGCAAGCAGTGCTGACTGAACGGTACCCGGGCGGTCTAGCAACATGAAGTCAAAAGTAAGAGTCAGCTGAACGCCTCCCGTAGCGACCAGTAATGGCCTGAAGACGCGCTGGTGCCGGCAGCACGTGGTGCAAATGCAGTGCTCGTCTGAACGAGCCTCGTCGTGCAGCGCGCCAGGCCAGCTGACAGGCCGACGGTAAAAGCGGCACAATGAAAGAAGTAAAATTGCTTGACACACGCGAGAGGCGGGAGGTGCGGGACGTTGGCTGGTGTCGTTAGGAGAGTTCTTCGTTGGTGGTTTTTGTCCCCAGGCCTAAGACCGTGGGACTCAAATATATTTATCTGTTGCCCGATCTGTGTGGGTGTTAGAGAGAGAGAGAGAGTCTGGGGTGAAGAGGGAAGGAAAGGGAACGAAGAGGAGAGAGATATATTTGTTTTGCGCGATCGGGCTTTCTGTCTGATTTCACCTTCCCTTCCAACGTCAACACATAGCCATGCTGCAGTGTTGGCGTAGTGGTAGCTGCCGTTAGTCGGAGAGAGACAGTTATCGTGTTCATCTACCCCAGCGTACGTCTGTATTCCATTCAAGGACGCCCGCTTTCAATACCTCGTTTCTCCTGCTTTTCACCCAAGACGCCCACCTCAATAATCTCATTTCTCCTGCTTTTCACCCAAGACGCCCACCTTCAATACCTCGTTTCTCCTGCTTTTCACCCAAGACGCCCACCTTCAATACCTCGTTTCTCCTGCTTTCACCCAAGACGCCCACCTTCAATACCTCGTTTCTCATGCTTTTCACCCAAGACGCCCACCTTCAATACCTCGTTTCTCCTGCTTTTGCACCCAAGACGCCCGCTTTCAATACCTCGTTTCTCCTGCTTTTCACCAAGACGCCCGCTTTCAATACCTCGTTTCTCCTGCTTTTCACCCAAGACCCGCTTTCAATACCTCGTTTCTCCTGCTTTTCACCCAAGACGCCCGCTTTCAATACCTCGTTTCTCTGCTTTTCACCCAAGATGCCCACCTTCATACCTCGTTTTCTCCTGCTTTTCACCCCCGACGCCCAACCTTCAATACCTCGTTTTCTCCTATGCTTCACCCACGACGCCCACTTTCTCTTCACCCAAGCCGCCCCTGTTGGCCATGATTTCACCTCTAGCCGAGAGCCAACCTTGGAATCAGTTCCATTTATATTGCATCCAAGATACCCATTTGTCATCCCTGACTCGTATCCATCCAACACATTCGCCTTTTTGTCCGTAATCTCACATTTCTGCCCAGACATCTGCTTTCATCCCCATTTCCATTTCTAAGCCCAGCCCAAGCACACACTTTTTGTCATTTAATGCGTTATATTCCAACAGACACGCGCATTTTTCATCCCTAATTATTCCGTTCAAGATACTATTTTTTTTTAAAATCCCGAATTCACTCGTATTCCACTCATTGACTCAAGCCATCAGGGTTTAATCTCTAATCTTACTCACCT
>JADBJO010026801.1:0-5000 GCA_016801955.1 Conus betulinus | reverse complement strand
TCGGAGTTAGGGAGCACTGGGGTTATAATGGAGTAAGCCCATACTCAAATGCATTTAAGTATCAAGGCATTTATTTCTCGACGCGACTAAACTTTAATCTTGCATGCAAAGATCTCGCCAGCAGGGCAAAGCGCGAAGTAGTACCAGCCGCCGTGGCGAAGGTGGTTAGCGTCGCGGGAACTCCCGGCTGGGAGGGTCGTGGGTTCGAATCCCATCAGAGTCATGTGGATTTTTCTGCCCCGACCGGCTCCTACCCAGAGTTGAGTTTGCTGCGGACTCAGTTGGGAAGACTGGGACCACACAGTCGAGTTTCATCCACTTAATGGATGCGTTTCTGAGAGTGTTGCTCAAATTTCCTGACCAACACTGCAGGTGCCTGTATCTCTCGGGCCTGGTTGACGCCGGGATATATTATGAAAGGAAGCGTAGAGTACAGCCCTGTCATGTAGTCTCAGACCGAAATGGAAATCAGTAGCATCATCTTAATCATCCTCATTCTCATTGATCAGCATAAAAAAAAAAAGTCTCAAAATTCTGTGGCCCTTCATGCCCTGCTCTCCGTGGTGACCTCAATTTCGATGTCCTACTCCACGTCTGTGGTCTTGGTTTGGTTCCGTCGGGGTCACCGGTATCGGCGGTCCCATGGGGGCTGTCGTTGGACGGACGTGGTGGCGCCCTCCGGAGGGAGAGCTCACTCACGCCGGCTCTGCGACTAAGCAATTATTGTCGTCAATAGGGGGCTTAGTAGGTGGTGTCCTGTGTATGTTAGATCAGAACAGGCGCCACTGAACACCACCGAAGTGACTCGGCAGCAGTGCAGTGTCTCCTCCGTGGGTTGCCTCTTGACGACTTGACACGGACTGCTTCTGTGTGGATTGCCGGTGCCGGGGCTGCGGCGGGGCCAACCGGGCTGTGGCTGTGGATGGGGTGTCGGAATGAGCGGTGTGGGTGCACTGCCTCTGAGGTGACGCAGGGACTGGGACAGCAAAGATATTACTTGGCGTGTGTCATTACAAAACGCCGAATGATTTTAGTACATGGCGAGACAAATAGGTTTCCGATCAGTTTAAATAGGTTCAGGTATTCTTTACTGGCTAAAACTTAACACAAATGCAAGAGTCAGGGCTACCGAAAAAAGCTTATGATAATTATGTTGTATGATTTAGCCGACAGGGGAAAAGCAAATGGGTAACAAAGGTGAAAATGAAACTGAAACTGAATTTGGGCTGGGTTATGTATGGTTCAGTCAGGGTGTAGGTGATTCAACTGGTTTTTGACGTACGCTTGGCACGAAGTTGATATACTGCAGGTGGCAAGTGTGGAAACACTCATGCACAGGATAGCAAAGGTTTGACGTGTACAGGCTGTTTTAATTCACTATGCTGTGTTCAACATATGTACAAAATGAAAGTGGACAGACGTTTAAAATACAACATTAAAGATTTCGATTTTGGAGTTTCGGATATAGCTGGTGCAAGTACACGCGAAGATGAAGTCCACTTTCATTTTATTGTGCTGCTTTGAAAGATCTTAAAAATCAGTCGATTCCTAGGTTGCAGCCTTCGTTGTTTAGACTTTACATTGCTTTATGTCATCTAACCGTGAAAATACTGTCAAATAGCTTGCAATTCATTTATTCAAAATTCGATCTGTACTTTGCTCATAACATTGTTGTTCATATTCCTCTATCTACTCCCATGTTTTTCATTTGTGAAAAATTGTCTGCGCCTGTGATTTTTGCTCACATACCCCTTCAAAAGGGGCCATGGCCTTATTAAATAAAATTAGTATCCGTCCATCCATCTCTCTCTCTCTCTCTCTCTCTCTCTCTCTCTCTCTCTGTGTCTGTCTGTCTGTCTCTCTCTCTCCCTCTCACACACACACATACACACACACACACACACACACACACACACACACACACACACACACACACACACACGCACGCACGCACACACACACACACACCACACACACACACATACACACGCACACACACACACGCACACATATATATAGGAGAAAAAAGAGTGAAATACAATTGCTGTCATTGTTGTCTTCCAGGCAATGACGAGAAGGGTGTCATCGCGAACAGATCGAAGCATGCACCATCAGTATGTCAGGCAATGAAGATCTTGCCAAACGTATTGTCATATACTAACGACCAGTTTATGAATGATGATGTTGTTCAAACGTAGTATTCGCAGCCTGTGGTAATCGTAGTTTTGTATGTGTTCATTATTGGGATGTATCTGAACACTGTCTCTCGTCTCTCCTCTCTCTCTCTCTCTCTCTCCTCTCGTCTCTCTCTCTCTCCGCTCCTCTCTCTCTCACATCCCCCCTCTCTCTCTCCTCTCTCTCTCCTGTGTGTGTGTTGTGTGTGTGTGTGTGTGTGTGTGTTGTGTGTGTGTTTGTGTGAGAATATGCGTCTGTGCTTGCGCGCCAATGAGCACGTGCGTGTGTGTGTATGTGTGTGTTCCCGAGAAGTTTACTTTGTGAGATACCTATCTTCATCCTACTCCTCCCACTGCTATGGACATGTGTCAATTTGGGGGGGTCCCCCTGTTTTTTTTTGTCGGAAGCCACAGTGTGCTATGTAACAGGTCAGCTGCAAGACAGAAGCTGCAGCCGTGTTTCATTCACTTTTGTCAACGTTTTTACGCCAGTCAAATGTTACATGTTCTGTTTCTTTACATTTCTTTATTAACATACAAATTTTTATCAGAAAATGTCCAACGATGAAACACTGTGCCACCATTGAGCGGCATACTTCCACTTATCTTGGGCGCATCCTTATTAAGCCAATCTGGTTCTTTCCCACTATAGGGTAGCATGCAGGACCTACGGCATTTAAACACGTTAGCAGCACATAGACATAAACGCGCATTAGTAAAGATAGAATCTAACTATTGAACCATACCTTAGCAGAAAGGTACTCGTAAAAGGACAACATATGGTTAAAGTAGGATAACATGGTGCAGTTATCTCTGCTTTTATATACCCCACGATATATATATCAAAAAGTAAAAGGGATATTATCGAGAGAAAATAGAATGTCACTGTCAAGAACAGTGAAACATTGCTGTTCTATAAAATAGCAAAGAACGTTCGCCTCTTCTTTTTCTTCAGTAGTAATCACAAAGTCTTGTAAAACTATACATATGATTTTGATACGGAAACGAAGAACACAGGATGGGGAAGAGGAAGAGGGAGGGGGGTGAGGCTTTAGGGGCTTGGGTTACAGGTCGCTGAACGGCAGTGAAGGAGCTGTTTGAACATGCCTGTCCAATCTCTCGCTGCTTTTGTCTGATCAGCAAAACAATTCTGATGAGCTCTTGGTCGTGGACCATCCTGGAATCTGTGTCTGGAGAGGTTTGTTAGAGCTGGTAGTTTGCTTCTTGGGTATGGACAGGGAGGTAACCTTTGTTTCTCAGTGTTGGCACTGTCAGCTCTGTCAGCATGTTGTCGATGCTAGAGGCTCTTTAATAATCTCTCAGACAAAGCAAGCCTCTTGTCTCAACCCTGTTGATAGTTTCTTGTGCCTCTCTTTGAATACTTGACATACTCTCTCTGTATTTTAAATTGTATAAGCAAGAGCATACTGTGTTACGTTCGATTAAGTGTTTTGCAATGTATGTGCATTTTGTAAAAGTCACAGAACAAACTTGAACTGGTTTGTACATGTCAGGAAAGATCTAAGATCGTTAACAGTAGTATATCGGAAAGCAGAAACAGGGTTTTATCTTCAGAATCCCTTACAAAATCATTTGGAGGTAGACTATTTGTTAGAAATGAGGTGTATCATTGCTTCCAACAGTTCTTTGTCTCAGTGTTCCTGGGTAGATCATTGTCAGATCTCTGTCTGCTCAGTGTTGCTCCATGTGTCAGGACCACGCTATGAAATTAGGTCTCTGTTGTTTTCGTAAGGACAGGGACAGATTCTCTCTATGGTCTGGGTCAACAGTGTTCTAAACCCCGTGCAACGTCTCAAGCGCAGAACAGCATAACCGTCAGCTCCGCGTCTCATGTTTTGCTTCTTTCTTTTTCTCCCACTACTGCGCTACACACGAGCGTGCAACACATACATACAGTCTGGAACGAATGGGGCACATCTGGGCTCCTTCATCCTACAGTACCGGATCTATGCTTGTCACTGTTTGAATGTAGGTCCTTGTTATATTTAATGATTAGTTACCAGTGTCTGCACCTCTTGTGGTTTGAAGTTTTATACCATCACTATGATGAACAACCACAGACAACACAGATGTTTCATTAGTCATGTATGAGAGAGAGAGAGAGAGAGAGAGATAGAGAGAGAGAGAGATTGAGAGAGAGACAGAAAGAGAGAGAGAGTGCGTACATGCAGAGAGAGAGAGAGGAGAGAGAGTGCATACAGAGAGAGTGAGTGCGTGCATACAGAGAGAGAAAGAGAGAGAGTGTGAGTGCGTGCATACAGAGAGAGAGAGAGAGAGAGAGTGCGTGCATGCAGAGAGACAGAAAAAGAGAGAGAGGTGGAGCAGATCCTGACACCAACTAGCTCTCAACAAACCATGCACGGGTCTGTCATGCAGGGATGACAAGTGTGTTGCAGCGGTCAACACCCTCAAAAACACTTGTACAAACGATGCAGACCGAGTCCTGACCCTGCAGAACTGCGAAGAGATCCTGGGTGTACACACCGATTGTGTCACCAGATACAGCTGCCATCCCCCTGGACGTCTTCAACGTGAGTTTGTTCTCCTCACAGGTGTTGTTTTTATCATACCATACCCCCTAAATTTGGACTGAGGTTTCAGTAACAAACAAAAAATCGAACGGAAGAAAAGCTGAACTCAGGAACTCTCACATAGGCGAGGGTGTTAAATTACAAACACTTGTGTGCAGAGCACGTTTTCAGTTTAAAACGGATACTACAGCGACACAGAAGTTCAAGGTACACAATAGCTCTTCTCTGGTGTATTTAATAATGTTTTACTGGTCGAATGATTTTGCGAAGCTGC
>JADBJO010026800.1:20000-22090 GCA_016801955.1 Conus betulinus | reverse complement strand
TTCATGAAAAGACCTCTGTGAAACAAAAAAATGCTACAAATAAAATCATTTGCCGGGAATCAAACTCACGACCTGGCAGTTCATAAGTAAAAGCATTTTGGTGACTGGTCAATACATGGGGATCTCAGGACTGGTATACATTGTCTGTGATCATCGCCCTGCAAAAGATGACGATACCCTGCAGACAGACATGCACAGAAACACAAACACGAATGATGTTAGCCCCACCTTGCTCCACAGGCCGTAGCCTGCGCGCAGGATAACAAGACCGATAACGTCGCCCAGTAACTGAGGTCTTTTGTTCAGCTGCTGGGCTGCAATCGGACTGATAAACTACAAAGATGCTGTGCAAAGTTTGTCGGTTACTGTGTCACGGAACTTGATCTAATTAATCGTGGTCTTAATAACAATCAAAGGCTGGGTAGGGCAGATGGTCCCTCTTGACTGTTGCCAGACCTGGATGCAAGTCACGGTAAAACTGAACTCTGTCTGTCTGTCTGTCTGTCTGTCTGTCTGTCTGTCTGTCTGTCTGTCTCTCTCTCTCTCTCTCTCTCTCTCTCTCTCTCTCTCTCTCTCTCTCTCTCTCTCTCTCTCTCTCTCTCCCTCAGTCAATACCGGGCTACGTGTAATTTCTTAAACGTTTGTCAAGGTGGAGCACAGTTTGGAAAAAAAAATGACCTTCACAAATAGCTACTTCTGACTTGTAATGGAACTCTGTTTAGGTGATACCAAATGTGCGGTAACATTATGCCACTTCTCAAAAGGTTAGCGTCGCGGACTCCCGGCTGGGAGGTCGTGTGGGTTCGAATCCCATCAGAGTCATGTGGGTTTTTTCTGCCCCGACCGGCTCCTACCCAGAGTAGAGTTGAGTTTGCTGCGGGCTCAGTTGGGAAGACTGGGACCACACAGTCGAGTTTCATCCACTTAATGGATGCGTTTCTGAGAGTGTTGCTCAAATTTTCTGACCAACACTGCAGGTGCCTGTATCTCTCGGGCCTGGTTGACGCCGGGATATATTATGAAAGGAAGCGTAGAGTACAGCCCTGTCATGTAGTCTCAGACCGAAATGGAAATCCGTAGCATCATCTTAATCATCCGCATTCTCATCGATCAGCATAAAAAAAAAATTGTCTCAAATTCTGTGGCCCTTCATGCCCTGCTCTCATGGTGACCTCAATTTCGATGTCCTCTCCACGTCTGTGGTCTTGGTTTGGTTCCGTCGGGGTCACCGGTATAGGCGGGTCCATGGGGGCTGTCGCTGGACGGACGTGGTGGCGCCCTCCGGAGGAGAGCTCTCACTCACGCCGGCTCCGCGACTAAGCAATTATTGTCGTCAGTAGGGGGCTTAGTAGGTGGTGTCCTGCGTATGTTAGATCAGAACAGGCGCCACTGAACACCACCGAAGTGACTCGGCAGCAGTGCAGTGTCCCTCCGGTGGGTTGCCTCTTGGCGACTTGACATTGACTGCTCCCTGTGGATTGCCGGTGCCGGGGCCGCGTCTCTCTCTCTCTCTCTCTCTCTCTCTCTCTGTGAGATAAAACAGAAAAGGAGGGGAAAATCTGACTGACTTCGGAGACAACGGGACATGTAGAAACAGAGAATATTTGCATAGAAGAAATGATTAAAGCAGAACAGGTATGAACTGGTTGAAATACATTTTTTTCTGAAAAGATCTGAATAAATCATCTTTCTCTTGAAAATTTGTAAAGACCACAAATCTGAAAAAAAGCTACCCTTGTCTTAGAAATGTGTAAAAAAAAAAAAAAAAAAAAAAAAAAAAAAGCGAGAAAACGCTGAATAAGTATGGTTCAGGTGTCGTCTTCTTTTTCTCTGAAATAAGAGGAAGCAGTCATGCTGCCTTTTGCAGTCAAAACGAACAAAGATTGCTTGAAACCAGTCACGGAAGAATCTTCAGCAGCAATGAACAATCTCCAATAGCGTCACGTCCGAGTTTGCTGGAAAGAGATTCTGGTTACCATGCATATGAATGACTATGTTCAAACTCTCTTACGAAGTGAATGACTCGTTTATAAGGTCCAGTTAGTGGCTGGAAGCGCTTTTGCTATCGCTCCTCTTTTCCTCTCTCCATA
>JADBJO010026800.1:12500-15000 GCA_016801955.1 Conus betulinus | reverse complement strand
AGGTACACCATTTTGGAAAGGAAAAAAAAAAAAAAACTTCACAGACTAGTCACTTCTGACCTCTGATGAAACTGATGTAAACGATCAGAATATACAGATCGTGGGAACAGTCGGTGACTATCTATGAGAATTCTCTTTAAAATTTTCTTCGTGTTCTACTTGGAAGGAAGTCGATTTTGTTCAGTTTAACAGAACGCGTTCCAGAAAAAAAAGTCTTCGATATTGGAAGTGTTTTTGTGGGGGGACTTTAGCTGGAGATTTCATCAGAGGTCAGAACACACAGAGTTAACAGCTGAGAATTAGAGGAGAAACAATAGCTCCGGATGAACTGCTGTGTTATGGATGAATGAACCAGAAACGAACAGAAAAGATTGTTGTACTGTGGTATGTTCTTCATTTTGTGGGGTTTGAATGACTAGCTGATCTACAGCTTATTTTTGTACCCCCGGTTCTTATAGAACAGGGAGTACTTTACAATGGGAACGAAGAAATGCAGTGTGTGTGTGTGTGTGTGTGTGTGTGTGTGTGTGTGTGTGTGTGTGTGTGTGTGTGTGAGATATGTCCGTCTGTCCGTGGTCATAATGTGTTCCACTCGCTCCAGACAAAACTTTTTGGCCGATCTTTTTGAAAATTTGTAGGTATGTTTATTATGGGTCAGGGATGATGCCCGATGTTTTATTTTACCAGAATAGCCGTTACGGCTATAAATGATAATTTAAAAACAAATAAAGTCCCAAATCAAGTTTTTTTTCCCTTCCACTAACTGGAAATTGTCTCCCTTCTTGCAATAACGGTTTATAATTTTAAGTGTAACCAGTCACTGTAAGCTCGTCGGTAGTATAGTGGTTAGTATCCCTGCCTGCCACACGGGATACCTGAGTTCTTCTCCCCGCCTGGGAGAGCAACACTTTTTTTTTTCTTTCCTCTTACATACAACATTTTTATCACCAAACTGGGAGTACGTTTTATGCTTTTGCATCTTGTTTCCCTTCACGTCTGCCAAAATCAATCACAGACAGGACTGCCACCAGGCCAAACCCTGTATGTATAGCAACGATTAGAATACTGCGCAGCAACTGTGGTCGTGTGACTTCGAGTGGCCGGTTTTAGCCGGAATGGGACTGATAGATGGCGAACGGATTGCCCGACGGATATCAGTTATTGGGTTACAGAGCTTGATCTGATTAATGATTGTAACACAAGTGCATGGGCACAACAGATGGCGCCTCTTGCCCGTTGATAGCCACGGGTGCAAATCATTTTAAGATCGGATTCGCTGTCTGTCTGTGTCTCTGTCTGTCTGTCTGTCTGTCTGTCTGTCTGTCTGTCTGTCTGTCTCTCTCTCTCTCTCTCTCTCTCTCTCTCTCTCTCTCTCTCTCTCTCTCTCTCTCTCTCTCTCTCTCTCTCTCTCTCTCTCTCAGCTCCATTCTAGCAAATTTAGTTTCTGTAACGCTTGTTAAACTGACATGGGTTGCCCATGACTGCATCGATTCCCAGTCTCCACCAAGATGAACGTTTGAAGAAAAAAAAAAAACCGGTACAATAGTAAAACGTAGAAAGTCTTTACGATTGTAAACGGCTTGAGCAAACAAGCAACGTACAGTCAGCGACATTGATACCACGTGTCTCGCCAAGGAGGAGAAGGCATTACGGAAAGATCGACTGAAAGTTGCCCGTTAACTGTGATGACCAAGTGTTGCGTCTTACCTGCAGCTTTCTTGTGTTGTGTGTTGTTGTTGGTGGTGGTGGTGGTGGTGGTGGTGGTGGTGTTATTCTTTGCTTCACGGATCGTAGCCTGTATAAGAAACAAGTATTCTAGTGGCATCGCATGGTGCTGGAGGTCACATCACTTTAGTGGCCAGACGAGTTACAGTGGGACTATGGTCTGTAGCCACACCTACTCACAAACCAGTTTCAGCACCACCCGGGGAACTATCAATGGCTGGGTCTCAATGGTAACCCCCTATTTCTACAGTCTAAGACATAAGAGCAAGCTTTGTTTATAATTCAATATTTCTTGCAGTCATTGCAACGCCTAGCTGCTCTGTAAGTTGCTGGAATGGTGCTCGGTACTTATCCTTGACATTTATTAGCTTGTTGTAATTTAGTCCCTTGCGGATTCATTCCAAGAACCTGCCCTCAGCGCTTGTGTCTTAAGAGGTTATGATTTTATATTTTCTACTTTTCACAAGAAAATGTAGCTTGTTTTGCTCTTTCATGATTTTTTTCTTTTGCTTCTTAGGTGGCACATTTGTTGTTTTTTGAAAACTCAACAAACATACTACAGTATTGCACACCAGCCTTTTTCTGGGATAGCATTCTTCTTAAAAAAAGGCGAAAAGGCAGAGAAGTCAAATTATCATTTTTCCGCGGTCACTGAGAGATTCAACAATCAGGTTTCGAAATATCGGTATCTGATCAACAATTGTATGTTAGTGAGCTTCATTCCCATTGGAGATTGTCTCCCCGTTTGGAGACTATAAGCTGGCTAAAGGTTCAT
>JADBJO010026800.1:0-5000 GCA_016801955.1 Conus betulinus | reverse complement strand
CAAGGCTCTAATTACTTGTTGTTGACCATGAAATTCTCTTTATTCTTGGTAAGATCACATACAACAGGAAAATGTACGTGACTGGCCTGGAGTCGGAGGAATGGGATAGGGAAATATAATTGGATTGTTAAGTTCAGTGATGCTGGCAGTTCGTTTGAACACGTTAGCAAAATTATAATGTTGTTATAGACCAATTGGTTAGTCCACTTGTGAGACATTCTGTATAGGTAAAAAAATTATATCACAGTGTGATTTTTATTCATTGTTAGGATAAAGTTGTTGTGTCCCAAGGTGCCATTGATGAGGTTTCATTTCAACAAAGAGTACGTCTCTTTGGCTGGACCAAGGATGTTTGTGATGATGTTGATGTGCATGTTTGTTGCGCACGTGCATGTAGGGTACTGTGACGTGTGAGAGAGAGACAGACTTATACAGATCTTGCATATGTGTACAGGTGTGTGTTTGTGGGTCCATGTCTTTGGAAGAACCAGAGAGGATGTAGGCAGACTTTCTTTTGTCTCTAGGACTTGGTTGAGATAAGATCATGAAGACTTTGTCTTCGGCAGGATTGTATGATGAAATATATATACGCAGAAAAGCGGCAGAAAACACCAGGGTTTGAAGCCTTTCTCGTAATCCGTGATATTGGTTGGAATTTCCTCCTAATTTCTGTGCAGATACAATGTGACTTTAAAAAAAAAAAAACAACTTTTGTTGACGTTTATAAAGCAGATCATAATCATCCACTAAAAAGAACCGACACAACCCACACAACATAAACACACATCAAGACTGTCCCCTGAGTAAAGATCATCTAGTGAACAGGATGATAGTCTTTAGATCACTGCAGTGTAACCATCTGTGTAAAGAGATCATGCGTCACCAAGTTCAGTTAAGGAAAAAGAACTAAGAATGACCTAAGTGACTCTGCCATCAGTTTTACTAGAATAAACCCTTGTTTCAGAACACCCTAAAAGACCTTCCAAATAAGACTGCGTTCCTCAAAGATTGTTTTTTTTACCTGATTTAAAAAAAGATTATCATGCATAGTAGATAACCATCAGCAAAGACAGCATGCTTCTCTTTAGGGACCTTGATTTTTAAGGACTTTTAGAAGTGATTTTTATCAAAGGTACCACTTCCTCTCTTTCTTGTCTGTCTGTCTTCTTCTGTCTCTGTCTGTCTGTCTCGTCCTGTCTTTTCTCTCTCTCTCTCTCTTCCTCTGCTCTCTTTCTTTTTTCTCTCTGCCTCCCCCCCCCCGCTCTCTCTCCTCTCTCTGCTCTCTCCTCTCTCTCTCTCTCCTCGTCTCTCTCTCTTGTCTGACACACAGTTCAGTGCAGTTTGTCACATTTGTTTTTTTTTATGAAATAGTATTTCACCCCAGAGATTACTGTCACCTTTGGTCTGTCTTGATGGTGCCCACCATAACAAGACCTCGTAAACCACCACATTGGTTTACTTTGCTTTTTACACTGAATACCACAGTGTTTACCTCCATCTTCATAGATGTCTCTAGGATGTTCTTTGTTCAGGAGAGCTTTTTTATTGCCTGTGCTTTCTTGTGGGCAGATCAGTTTATCACAGATCCACAAATTCTCCTATCAGTAGCTAGATAGATCTAATCAAAGGGAACAGGCCTCTATAGGTTTTACTTTGTGAATGAGATGTCCGTCTGAACACATAAACAGAAATTTGAGCCTGTCTTGCTCTAGTTTGCTTGAAACTGTGTTGAACATTGTTCTGTGTAGTTTTGAGGGATGCTGAACAGGCATGTTGCTGCCATTTGTTGAGCTTTGTTCGAACAGACAGACCAACTGTCCTGCTCAAAGAAGTGAACAAGCTGTCATGCGGAATAGTGTTCATATTATGGGTTTTACTGTGCAGACTATTCAGTTCAGATTGTCGTGTTGTGGTGATGATGTGTGTGATACTTAAAGTAAGTATGGTGTAGGCTTCCCCTGTTTGTTGCAATGCTTGTAAGTTTTGCAAGTTTTACTGGGGAGTGTACAAGGAATGTCCTTAATTTTTGTTGAAAATATGTGTGTTTTTAAAACCTGGTCCTTGTAGTGCATTTCAAGTGCTTTTTGTGCAAGTTAAAGAATATGTCAGTTGGACGAGCACAACCAGCCAAGTTCCATTGATGAGCCCAAGTCAGGGAGGAAAAGGCAACTTTGAACAGGCAATACGGTCGGTTCTGTTTTCAAGACGGAATTCGGGGGTCCCCTGATGAGCAAGTGAAAGATATTATTTTTATGCTTAAGTGCCCTGTTCTTCACTGAGCTTTGTCTTCCCACACCACTCCTCCTACTCTTTTTTTTCGTTCTGTCTCTATATACCTTTGCCAAGACATTATCTGAATGGTGGAGGAGTTGTTTGTCTGCACTTGTTTGTCCCTCACGAAATGTTTGTTCAAAATATTTGAGCTGTATGACATGACCAGGCCATGAAAAGATCAGACTTGGATAGTTCATTAGCAGGAGTGACTGCTTGTACAGGTTACATGATGAGTAAGTGAGCATTCTGTGGTGTCATTGGACAGGGCGACCACCAGGCTCAGAATGGAGAGCAGCGCGCAGGCAGACAAAGCTCAGTTCATGGCGGCTCTGCAGAGCAGCCTGGAGATCTTTGTCAACCGCATGCGCAGCAATTCACAGAGGGGCCGTCCCATTGCCAACGATTCCTCCGTGCAGTCCCTGTTCAACGTGATCAGCAGCATGCACCCACAACTGGTCAAATACCTGCAGGAGATTGAAGACAAACGAGGTGAGTTATGTCAGCTGTTCACAGTGCTGCTGAGTCTACTCTCCTGGCATAGCATGCTACAATTTTGTTGACAATGTCACACGGCTACACATTGTCAGTGATGATCATTTCTAAAAAAAAAATGAAGGTGTCAGACTCGGTGCAAAAAAAACTTGTTTCCAAATTTTCAGGAGTCACAAAAAATAGTTAGGGGGTCACACTTTATAACTGCCTGAATGTACTGAAAAAACTACCAACACACACGTGCGCACGCATGCACGCACGCACGCGCGGCGCGCGCGCGCACAACACACACACACACACACACACACGCACACACACACACACACACACACACCACAGAAGCATGTTCTGACTGCTCACACACAGAGAAAGAATTAGATAAAAATGGATAAGAGGTGCTATCAAGAAAGTCGATAAAACCATTCCAGATTATGCTAAACGTTATTTATTTTGATTTGTGTTCCAATGTTAATAAAAATGTTAACTAAAGTGAATAAGTGTGAACACCTACACAATCAGGATGTTAACAGTGAAACTTGATATGTGGGATGACCTCAGTGATTATCATCACAAAAATTTACACAATGTGAACCAGTTCCTTCAGTACTGAAACATTTTGTTATTTGACCATGTACCAGCTGCTTTGCAATGACCATTGGGAGCTGGTGACAAACAAGAGGCAAGTGATGAATATTTGTGGAATATTTCATGATGCTATGTGGGTTGGCCACTCTTACACTGTGCGCTACACATTCCTACGTTCATAACGGAGCCATTTTCATTATCCAAACCGGTCATTTTGCATAGATCGCTTGATGTTTGTTCCAGTTGCTGGATTATCACCCAAGCCACAAATGAACAGTAGATTTTGCCTCTGAAAGCCAAATTACGTACGGTGCTTCATTCTGTTCGCACTTGGCCGAATCACGGAAATCTTGTGGTCCAAACATAGATTTGGGTTGTCTAATTTGATGACTGTTGTTGGTTTTCAGCAGAGAAGAGTTCTAAAGCAGAAGTTGTTCATCGATTCAGAACATTCTAAAAGGTGGAGGAAAGTTACATTTTTATTGACTTCGATCGAGGCAGATCAGACAGAAGTGCTTTTACGTGACACACTGCTTGGAGTTGCAATGTGTACACGACAATATCATTGCATCACGGTAAATTTTGGTACATTTTGGACTGAATTCCAGTGAGTCAGTCAGCATGGGTGATTTCTTTTCCGTCTGAGACGGAATTCCATATTGGGAAAATATCAACAACAACAAAAATTTTAGGGTTTTTTGTATACCGATCTGGCGATCGTCAGTTGGACTTGATGCAGGTCCATGTTTTCGTTCAGATCCACATTTTTCATCAATCTTGTGCAAGTTCACTTCCACACCCACCATCTTTGGAAAATTTGTTCCACATGTGTGTATACCATATGGTCACTGTGAGAAAAAATGCAGTTTTTAACCAGCGAGAACGAAGCACGGAAGGTTGATTCCCAATGCAAAAACAAATGGAAGAAAGAGTGGCTCTCACGAAATGGACAGTTTGAATTGACTGTTTGGCTTGTGGTTAAAAAAAGCGGACAAAGCAGGTACGGCGTGGTGCCACTTGTGTTAAAAAAAAACTTGTTTACAAATCAAATGGCAAGAAAAGCCTTCATGCACACATGGTGACCGAACACACTGTTCGAGACTGAGTGCCCAGGTGCACACACGTCGACTTTGCCTACTGCCGAACCTGTGACGGCTGGTCATACAACAATGGATTGGATCACAGACGCAAACATTTGTACATGCGCTTTCCCTTGCAGAATTTTGTTTGCCATTTTCTTTGGCACCTGCACTCATAGATTTTGCACACAAAAAAATGGGAGAGGACCAACTTGTTCATACTCCTCAACTACTCAACACTGTCAAATAAAAAATATCTCCACATCTAAAATGAACCTCTAACATGAAGTCTGTGTGTTTTTTTATGGTATGAAAGAAGTGTGCTTTTATTGTGAACGATCTAAACACACAAACCATACACTGCGTTGGCGAGCTTGTGCAACGATTCAAGCCGCGGGCTATCCGTGACCCGCAAACAACAACATCCGGAAAAGTGTTCGGAACTTGACACCACTATATGCACAGCGACGATGTTGGTACCATATGAAACAGAAAAAAAAACTGCAGAATTGATCGGTATAAAGTTCGTCATAGTTCCTTTTCATTAAGTGCCGCAAATTTTGTGCCGAA
>JADBJO010026799.1:0-22091 GCA_016801955.1 Conus betulinus | reverse complement strand
AAAAAAATGATACAAAGAACAAGGCACCAAGCAATAGGAAGAAAATAAAACGTACATAGAGGGACTGTCAGACATGTCAATAAACACAACAAAAAAAAACTGTACAGGGAAGACAGAACATACGACGTACTCAAACAATTCTCCCAGCTAATATGTAAAAGCCAAAGCAGTTCATATGCTAAAGATCCTATCCGTCAAATTAAAAGTTTGATGAAAATGGTTCAAAGTCAGCTATGATTTCAGCTAAGGAACGTTCAGCTATACAGCTAGGACTTTCAGAAGAACATGTTTTCAATTATGCTAGTACTCCAGTGTCCACTTACAGCGATATGTATGTAGGTCACGTGTCCGCCATGATTCCATTATTGCCTCTGGCATGAACTAAGTGTTTCCTTTGTCTGCAGCGCCAACCACATGTGACAAAGAGGGATTGTCACATCTCGTCAGAGAAACACTGCTGTCGCCACTCACCAGCAACCAACCAACCCAACGAAAAGCTAAGGCAACAAGGGCAGCCTTCAGGTTGTGTATCATGTCTCTGGGACCCAAACTTCTAGGGACATCAGGAAGCAGGACGGAGTGGTTTTGACCTTTATTGACGTCATGGCTGCAGTGGGACAAGGATTCATAGTACTCCTACTGGGTAATCTGGGACCTGACTTTAGTGGACGTCTCGTTGACATCACTTCTGTGTGTGTGTGGTTGGTGTGTGTGTGTGTGCTGTGTAACTCATGCGATATTAGACTTTTCTACGCTGTGGCAATGCGGAGCAGAACCCAGGACCAAGGCTGACAGCTTCAAGCGGACCTGGCTTGGCATTTTGCAGGAGCAGGATCAGTGTGGTCGAGGCTTGAGCTTCTTTGGCAGACACCGAACACACGACCCTGCTTCTCAACGACCTACCAACGTTGACATCGTGGCTATGTTGGCCTCAAACTAAACTGGATATTTAAAGAGATGAATGATAAATTCACCAACATGGAGAAGAGTGTCACGGATTTTAAACGTTTGATGCGTTGCAAAATGTTTTGTGTGAGAAATATGAGAGAGGATGTTGGGACTTTGAAAAAAAAAAAAAAAAGAGAGTTTGTGTTCTAACAAAAAAGAACTCGAATACCACTGTGTCACGTAAATGTAAATTATACGTCAGCTTGAAATGCCATAGGAACATGACCAAAATAATAATATACCAAGGGAGCAAGAACTAACGGAGCGAGGCTTTGGTATCAAGCGTACTTAATTTGTTTTAATGTAGTTTTCCGTAGTGATACTGTGTGGAGAGGCTGACTTTCAAGTTAGTAGTGCGTCGATGTTCACTGTGTATGTGCGATACTTCTGATAACGGTACCAGCGAAATATGTTCCAGGAAATTATTTGTGTTATGTTATCAAAATGTTGTGAATGTTGTGTCGCCGAGGAGCGACTTAAAATCTCCTGCAAGAATATTCATGTCCTCAAATGCACCACCACATGTGTGTCAGTGGGGCTGAGTTTATGATGTGAACATTGTAAATATCAATACACAGAGAAGCTGATTTTTGTTTTAGCTTAACAAAACGTGGAAGTTTATTGTGTTCTATGGGACTTTACTGAAATCGTGTTCACGGATATTCAATATCGTTTACTGCACTTTGTGAATCTGCAGTTCTTATGCTATAGATTACTGTGTGCCTTGTGAATCTGCAGTTCTTCTCCTATGGATTGCACTGTGCCTTGTGAATCTGCAGTTCTTCTATGGTTTACAGTGTCTTGTGAATCTGTGGTTCGTCTTCTTCCTCGCATGTGTTGTGAGCGGGCTGTGGATTACCGTGTGGGGGGACCATGGTTATCTTTCTTTGTCTTCTTTTAGTGCTGTAGGCTGTGGCTTGGATACTGTGGAACCGAGTTTGTTGACTGTATATTATTATTATTATATTTGGTATTTATATAGAGCCTATCCTCGTTCACAGATTAAGCTCTAAGTGTTTTACAATAAACACACTACCTCATTCACTCAACGGGCTACCTAGCCAGGTAGAGCCAGCTGAAGAGCAGTTCTACTGGCGCTCATTCAGTCGTTTCCCGTACCATTCAAATCAGTCACTCTCATTTCATTTATCTCATTTATTCCTCCAGTTTCTCACATAGGATGCTTGCGATGTTCATACATGTCCACCACTTCCACCGGTACACGATGGCACACGATAACAGTAAGTGACCATTTTTATGGCTTGATAAGAAATACCAGGCCACGTGAGTTGTGTTGTTTTGTTGTATGATTGTGTCTACTTTCTTTCCCGTCTAAAGTGTAACGGGGTATCTCCTTCTGTGTAGTTTCTGGAGATACGAGGGCCTAGTTCCTGTTCTTCCTTCCTTAGTGGGCTCTGTTTTTATTATCTCAGTTATTCTATAATTATTTCTGTTTCTATCCTTACTCGGGGATTGTGTTTGCTGCTCTTCAGCATTCTTAGGGTTCTTTTCTTTGAATGAGTGGAAATGGCTACCCCTGAACCAGTTTATTGAAAAAAAAAAAAAAAAAAAAAAAAGTTATTTCATTTTGAATGCTTAGTGTGTGAAAACAACAACAACAATAATTACATTGATTATGTTCGTTATTACTCTCATGTCGTTGCTTGATTTATACTTCATGCTGATTAATTGGGCATTGATTACTGATTGTGCTCGTCTTTCTCCCCATATCCCAGAATTTCTGTTTTCATTGTTTATCTCTATCTTTTTGTTGGCTGGGCTTGATAATACTTAGTCTTTTTAACAGTGATTTGTTTGAAGAAAAAAAACGTCTTCTTTGGAATTCATATATATATATATATAATATATATATATATATATATATATATATGTGTGTGTGTGTGTGTGTGTGTGTGTGTTGTGTGTAAATTTTGAAACAAAAACTCGCTCTTATGTCTTTAGAGTGAAGAAATAGGGGGGGAGATAAGCATTCATATCAGCAGTGGCAGTTAATTCTGCCGAACTAACAGTATGTGCTTGAGAGGGTCAGTGGGAATAATAAATGCTTCTCAAATGATCTTCAGCAAGCTTACAGTCTCCAAGGAGGAGACACTCTCCAATGGGGAGGAAAACCTCACTAACATATAATCATGGTCAGGTCAGATACCGGTATTTCGACACCTGATTGTTTCTCCTCAGTGAACGCGGAAGGTGGAAACTGAACGCCTCCTGCCATTTTATTTTTAAAAAGGAATGCTATCCCAGAAAAGGGCTGGTGCGCTATACCATAGTATGTTTTGTTGAGTTTTCAAAAAGCCAACCCAAAGGTGCCAGCTAAGAAGCAAAAGAAAATCATGCAAGAGCAAAAAACAAACTACATTTTCTAATGAAAAGTAGAAAATATTAAAAGATAACCTCCTAAGACACAAGTGCTGTGGGGGCCAGTTCTTGGAATGAATCCGCAAGGTACTAAATTATAACTGACTAATAAATTCCAACGATAAAGTAACCGAGCACCATTCCAGCAACTTACAGAGCAGCTTGGTTTTGCAAAGACTGCAAGAATATTCAATTATAAAACAAAACTTGCTCTTATGTCTTAGAGTGAAGAAATATATATATATAGATATATATATATATTTTTTTTTTTTTTTTATTATGTATTTATTTTTTTAGTGGACAGAGGTTTTCAAACCCTTTTTTGCTTGTGATAGTGTGATAGCAATTGTTCTATTTGATCCACTAGTGTTGTGTGTCCAGTTGGACAGGACATTATTTCATAGTTTCATAATGGCACGGAAGGCTAAGGAAGAAAGTAAAGTTGTGTCCTCTATGGACGACGAGGACAGAGTTCTCGCTAAATATTACAACGAGGTAATGTATGTGGTCTGGAGGGAGAGGGCTCTGCTGGACTATGTTGACAAATGTATTGCCCAAGACATAGAAAGAAAAGAAAAGAATTAGGATTAAAGAACTTCAGTTGAAGGAGGTACAAAATGCAAGAAGAAACAAAAAATGCAAGAGGAAAAGGAAAGTAAAATAATTCAGCAAAGAGAGATAGAGGAAACAAACAAACAAACAAAACAAAAAATGCAAAAGAAAGGAAATTAAAAGAATTCAGCAAAGAGAGATAGAGGAAACAAAAATAATGCAAGAGATAGAAGGAAAAACTAAAAGAATACAAGTTTCAAGTTACTTCTCAGCAGAGTGCGGTCTCAGGACAGGACAGTGAGAGTCAGGGTTCTGGTTTTCCCAGGTTTTTAACGCCCCTCGTCCTATTTTTCCTTAGTTGCCCCCTGTCAAGGAAAGAAACTGTTGATATAGACAGCTACTTGTTTCGTTTTGAAAACCATGCTTGTTCCTTGGGATGGTCTGAGAGTTTGTGGATAACATACATGTCTGCATTACTTGAGGGTTCCCGCTTTAACTCTCTATCACAGTCTCGCTGAAAATAATGCTGTGTCTTACAAGCTTTTGAAAGAGAGCTTGCTGAAAAAATTCCAATGTACTCCAGATGGTTTTCGTAAGCGTGAGGCTAAGCCTAGCTCAGATGAACCTTTCGAGAACTTTGCAGTTGAACTTATGCGTTGTTTGACCGTTGGGTCTTTTTGGCAAAAAATGATAAGTCTTTTGAAGGTCTGGTGGATCTTATCTTGCGTGAGCAGTTTTTGGAGTGTGTCTCTAAGGACTTGGCTACTTTTCTGTGCGAAAAGGATGTGAAAACTTTTGATGAAATGATCAAGTCTGCAGAATTGTACAGACATGCTTATCCCACTAAGGTCTTTCTAGGAAAGCTGACGAAAACATTTTTTGCTTCTGTTGGGTACAAAACTCCTGGTCAATTTGTTAGAAATCCCGGTAAGTCTGATAGAACTCCATACTGTGGTCAGTCTGGCAGAGGAAACAGATACTCTACTTTTCAAAACAGTGGCCACTACTCTAGTTACTCAGCTGGTCGTGGAAATAACTTTGGTGGCAGCCGTTATTGTGGTCGTGGCGCCTGTCATACCTCTGGCAGTAAAAGTTCCTCAGAAAAGCGCTTCTGATCAGTTTGCAAGTGTTGTGCGTTTTTTGTGTAAGAAGACAGGACATGTAGCTGCTAGGTGTCCATGGAAATCCGATAGAAATCCTTGTAGAATGTGTACCCATAGCCACACAGATTAGTGTCCTATTATGGTTAGTAACTCTGCTGTTGTCGAGAACTCAGCTGACAGCAAACAGTCCAGTGTTTGTTGCTCTGTTTTGATTCTTCTTTTGCTTGTCTAGCTGCTGGTGAGTTCGCAGGCAAATTACATTTGGAGTCTGGTTCTGTGAATGGCACTTTGAGTTCTGTTCTGCGTGATACTGGTGCTACCATTTGTGGCGGTCACAAGCGGTTAGTTTCTGACAGTCAGATGTTAGGAACCACAGTGAAGTGTGTTTTCTTTTGGTGGTCGTGTGGATGAGTTTCCACTGGCTACAGATTCAGTCATTTGTTCTTATTTTGTGGGCGATTTGACTTGTTGTGTCTTGGATAGCCCTGTTGCAGATCTCATCGTGGGTAATGTGCCTGGAGTTTCTGTAAGCAGTGAGTCCAGTGATATATCTGTTGAAGCTTTCTCTTTAGCCGCCGTTACGAGGGCTAGAGCTAAGTATGTTGGGGAAAAAAACCTTTGTGTCAGATCCTAATGATCTGAACATTTTCCGTTCTGATCTTGTGCAGAAACAGAAGGATGAGTCATTAAAGTCTTGCTTTCAGTTAGCGTCTTCTGATGTGTCTGTTGTGTCTACTTCTGATGTTGTACCTACAGTCATTCTTTCACATGGTACTTCAGTGCCTTGGTCAGAGATAGCACCTTGGCTTATGAGCACGAACAGGTTTCTCTTGAGTGTACTCCAGGGGTTGGTCTTTCTGTGGATCCCTCTCCAGAGTTTGTTTGTACTGTTTGTGAAGTGGTTTGTACAGCTGGTGTCGTCCAGGACTATGACGACGCTTTACCCATTCCCACTTAACCCACTTAACTGTTCTGATGGCGTCTTCTATGCCAGATGAAGATGTTCGTTCTGTACAGTTTGAATGTACTTTGTCTGACAACCGTATCAGGGAGCTGTGTGCAATCTTTGATGATTTTCAGGACATTTTGACTCCCAAGTCAGATTCTTTCTCAGGTGATGTACTACTACAGATCCCTCTTACAACAGATGTCCTTGTTAGAAAGAAATGTTATGAAATCCCCTTTTCTGCAAAAGAGGTTGTTGAGAGAGAGATTGGTATCGTGTTGGATCTTAGTATCATTGAGCCATCGAATAGTCCCGTATGCATCTCCAGTTGTGTTCGTCAGGAAGAAAGATTAAACGTGTCGTTTCTGCATTAATTTCAGGTCTGTTTTTTGACTCCTGAGTGTGCTGAAGCTTTGAGTAAGATTTAGGGAATCTCGTCTTTTGCACCAGTGTGTGGTTACCTAGATTGGGTAATCCTTTTGTTCATAGGACTGATACTAGTTCTGCTGGTTTGGGTGCTGTATTGCTCCAGTACAATGATGATGTTCTTCACCCAGTCATATTCGCTAGTCGAAAAGTTGCTGAATCATGAGAAGGCGTACAGTACTATTGAGCAGGAATGTTTAGCCATTGTCTCTGCCCCGTGGGGGATGGAGAGGCTGACCGACCGTGGTCAGTAGAAATGTGTGGTCTCTACCCTGTGTGGGTATGGAGAGGCTGACCGAGTGATCAGTAGACATCGTATATGTATTGCCTTGCAGGTGTGGGGTGCAGCCCCATGCCCAGCCGTCACCTCTACCCTGTGTGGGTATGGAGAGGTTGTCCATGAGGTCAGCAACGAGCTAGCATGTCAAAGGGCTTCCGAGTTTATTGGGACGACAACTTGTGTTCTTCTGTTGTGTGGGAGTCCCTGGAAGGACTCCACGAACTGCTTCCGTGAGTGGCTTCGTTTTCCGTTGAGTCGATGTGATTTCTGGGTTTGTGTCTTCTGCTGTTTGTTACTTCTTTTTTTCAAAAAAAAACAATTCGGTCATTTTTTTCCTTGTGGATGGGGAGTATATTGTGACGTAAACGTAAATTTATGACGTCAACTTGAAATGACATAGGTACATGACGAAAATAATAATATACGAAGGGAGCAAGAACTAACAGCCTAAGCTTTGGTGTCAAACCTACTTTAATTTGTTTTAATCGTCGTTTTCTCCATAGTGATACTATGTGGAGAGGCTGACTTTTCAAGTCAGTTGTGCGTCGAAGTTCACTGTGTATGTGCGATACTTCTGATAACGGTACCAGCGAAATATGTACCAGGAAATTTATTTGTTTTAAAAATGTTGTGAATGCTGTGTCGCCGAGAGAGTGACTTAAATCTCCTGCAAGAATATTTATGTGCTCTAATTGTACCACCACATGTGTGTCTGTGGGCTGAGTTTATTGATGTGAACATTGTAATATCAATACACGGAGAAGCTAATTTTTGTTTTAGATTAACAATACGTCGAAGTTAATTGTGTACTATGGGACTTTGCTGAAATCGTGTTCACCGGGGATTCAATATCGTTTACTGTGCTTTGTGAATCTGCAGTTCTTATGCTATAGATTGCTGTGCCTTGTGAATCTGCAGTTCTTCTATGGTTTACTGTGCCTTGTGTGGTTCTTCTTCTTCATCGCTTGTGTGTGTGAGCAGCTGTGCTTACCGTGTGGGGACCTAGGTTATTCTTCTTTGTCTTATTTTAATGCTGTGGGCTGTGGCTTGGATACTGTGGAACCGACTGTGTTGACTGTATATGTGAGACACTGTGGACGGCGCTGGCGAGATCTGGGAGTTATATCAAGATACGTAATATGATACGCTGATATCTGATGATTGAAGTGTCTATATATTGATGTCTTAATTGACGTGAATTGATCTGTGTGCTATGTAGTGGCATGTATTGATTTTGTAACAATTCATATGATGGTTCAGGCAGCATATAAAAAAGAAAGAAATCTAATTCGTGTGTGCCTGGCTATCCATGTTCGTATGATGTGGGTGTTTTGTGTGTGTAGGGGCAAAGTCGTACACGCATTCAAACTTTTGAGAGCGGGAGTCAGACAACAAAACGCGCATCGCACACCATCCGTAACACACTGCTAGAATTGAACAATTAGAAAGGAAAATGATGACTTAGAGGAAAGATCAAAGGAAACAATCTTATTTTCTATGGCATCTTGAGAGGTGAAAACGAATCTAGTTAGCAGTGTGAATATAAAAAACACAAGACCTACTATCTGATGACTTAGATTTCACACATGACACAGAGTTCAATCAGGTTCACAGACTAAATTCAAAACCACACTCGCTCATTATTGCCCGACGTTCTTTTTACAAACACAAAGATCTTGAAACCAAAGAAAAATTGAAAGGGAATGACGTTTTTGTGGGAGACGATTTCTCCTCTCACGTTACAGAAATCAGACATGGCTTCCTGCTTCCACCCCCACCCTCCCAGCCCTCCCCCACAATCTAAAAAAAAAGCAATGTGTCAGAAGGAAAGAGAGCGATGATGATGATATTTGAACACAGTAATTCATGTGAAATAGTGTAGCAGCAGTAATTCACATGGGAAAATGCAGTAGCGACCGCATTCCACGTGAAAAGTGATCGCACGACAAATATCTCATGACATACGCTCATGAAATGTTACCGCTATCCATGAAATATTGCAGTTTTGCGACAATATTTTGCGACAGTGCCCATGAAATAATGAAGGTGGTGAAATATAGTCGCTTTGCGACAAAAATTCACGTGAGATAAATACTGCATATCCATAATTAATACTAATTTTAAAATACTGATAGATTATGAAGCCCGCATCTCTCTCTCTCTCTCTCTCTCTCTCTCTCTCTCTCTCTCTCTCTCTCTCTCTCTCTCTCTCACACACACACACACACACACACACACACACACACACACACACACACACACACACACGTCCTTTTCAGAGAAAACAATAAATGTAGCTATGTTTGTTTGCTAAATTTTGAGATTGGCCTCAAAGCATTCCCAAAGCAGAAATGGATATGGAAAGTCCTTATTCAAAATATAATAATAAAAAAAGTCCAACATCGACTGTTTTCTAAGAAACAGGCACATGTGATGATTATCTGATTTGTTTTCTCTCTGTCGTTTTGTTTGTAATGTCTCCTCTTGAAAGAAATCCATTCACCCACTGAAGCATGTATGCATGCACACACACATTCATGAACGTTCACTGCTATAAGGCCGAATATCACGTGCATGGTTGTATGAGTGCAAATTCATCTTGCATTTGATATTTAGTATACTGTAGTTTGTTGCATTTTCATATATTCTTTAAATCTTGATTTACATTTGGAAACGATCGACTAGGATATGCATGCTGTTTGAGAATGGGTTTCGGGCTTTCATCCAAATAATTACTGACATTGTTTTTCTTTGTTGCATGTTAGTATACTTTTGCATTTCATAATTTGCTTTTTTCATATAATATTCAAACTGTTTATGCGTTTGCTAATCGCTTATATTTCCTCAAGTAATCCCGTCTTTGGGTAAGTTTTTTTTTTCTCTCAATTAGGTGATTCCTACTTTTAATAAGTTCACTAATTTACTGTGGCACATCGCCAAATTGAGAACAGTTGCCAAATGTTCCACGTTCAACTAGGGGGATGAGGCATATGGTTTGACACTATTGACGGCTAACCATTGACAATTTGTTATGCATCAAAGAGGGAAAAGTGAATTTTGGGGGAGGGGGAGAGGGGGAAAGTGGGTGGGGGGGGTTTACAAAACAGGATTTTACGGAAAATGTCCTAGCGTCAGTGTTTTTACAGGTATGGCTTCATGGCTTATTGTTAGCGAAACCTCTAAATCTGAGTGTGCTCAGATCGTTTGGCCTTCTGGGCAGCCAAGCGCTAATAATTTGATGTGCACATGACCCTGAAGGAAATAAGCTAAACCTGGGTTTTTTTCCTCTTTTTTTTTTTTTTTTTGTTTTGTTTTGTTTTGTTTTTTTTTTTTTTTGAACCAACTTTTCCGTCTTAGTCGCATAGCAAAGTGTTGGCGGTTTACCGTCCATAGCGTTAAACGATTTGAGCACCCCCAGTCAAACGTGTTTAACAACACATGATGATAAGAGCGTTTGGACGGGCTTCATCGATGAATATCCTCACATATATTCACATAAAAAATCACTAAAAAAATAGTATTATCATGACGCTTTATTTTGTCCTCAACAACAAACGAAGTTATGTTTTTAATGTAGACATGCTATTTTCACAGAAAAAAAAGTACTGAAATTAAAAAAAAAAATAGTACTTTAGTAGATCTCTCCCCTTTCTAGGAAGTGCGTTGCTCAAAATGACGGGACGGGGGGGGGGGGGGGGGGGGGGTTTTGTGGGGGGAATTCGTGTGTATGTGCGTCGCTCAAAATGAGGGGAATTTTTGTGTGTGTGCTCAAAATGCGTCGCTCAAAATGAGGGGGATTTGCACTGACAAAGGGAGATCTACGCGTTCGTTCGAACACATTTCTAGTATTGATATTTAAAGTGAATATAAAAGATTCGTAAACAAAAGCAACTTTTCTTTAGGAATTATAAAGAAATTACAAAGTAAATTAGATGAAGGAAACCCAATTATCACTAATATCAAATAAAATTACTGACATGTGTCAATGAGAAAACACTTTGAGAAACCATCACGTACTTGTGTCAAAGTTAATAAAAAGAAAAGAAGCTACCCTCCAAGGGATGAAAATTGAATGCAATGTAAGTTGTTTGAAAAAAAATTCAAAGGAACAATTAGAATCTTTTAAAATAAAATGTAAATGAAATTAAATAGACATTTTACATAAATGTCGAAGGGATGTAAGCATTCACAGTTTCCAATCCAGGAAGTTTGTGTGCTAAAGCCACGTAAATAGCATTTTTTTCTTTAATAAGGAGAACATAATTAATACTATCCGCTCTTCACGGACTTTTACTATGGAATGAGAATGAGCACAAAAACCACACTTCTAATAACATGAAAATAAAGTAGACAGATTTTGCAGGGTCTTCTTTCACAAATGCTGATGATTGTTTCACTCAGTGAAAATGGAGCAGCGATGGTTAATCGTAGAATATATTTAAAATAAGAGAAAAAAAAGATTGTGCAGTATGAAACGAAATGTTCACAATGTGGAATCAACGAACGAAAAATATTAAGGATAGCCTTAAATATTATGTCCTATTAATATCCGCAATAAGGATGCAAAAATCTCAAGAACATCAATATGAAGCGCACACACAACTAATATAAATGGCTGCAATGACATAAAAAAGTAAAGACTAAAAGTTAGCAAAATATATAAGACGTTTCTAATACAGGTGCGATCATTGTCAGAAAGCGCCGTGACGAGCATGACGAGCGTGTTTTAAACGTCCAGCACAATATCGTAATGCCCCGTGACGAGCGTGTTCAAACGTCCAGCACAATATCGTAATGCCCCGTGACGAGCGTGTTCAAACGTCCAAAATGCCCCGTGACAGTCACACATATCGTAATGCCCCGTGACGAGCGTGTTCAAAAACGTCCAGCACAATATCGTAATGCCCCGTGACGAGCGTGTTCAAACGTCCAGCACAATATCGTAATGCCCCGTGACGAGCGTGTTCAAACGTCCAGCACAATATCGTAATGCCCCGTGACGAGCGTGTTCAAACGTCCAGCACAATATCGTAATGCCCCGTGACGAGCGTGTTTCAAACGTCCAGCACAAACATCGAAAAGCACTGTGGCGAGCGTGTTTAAATGTCCAGCACAACATCAAAATGCCCCGTGACGAGGGTGGGGGGTCCAGGGGGGGGGGGGGGTGGCGAGCGTGTAAATGGGCATGAGAAACATCAAAATGCCCAGGGACATATTTTGTTTGGGGGGGTTGTAGCGGGCATGAGATGCCTGTGGACATATTTTGTTTTCTCGTTTTCCTGGTTCCAGGGGGGTACAAAGGTTTATAAGGAACCCAGTACTCGGGAACATTCGAGTCGAGTTGGTCTTTCCACACAAACACGGTGCGTTTGCACAGAGTTGCAAATGCTGAAATTTCGAGGTCAGTGCCCCAAAGAGGTCCCGAAGCCTTTCCTGGAGTTG
This sequence comes from Conus betulinus, assembly GCA_016801955.1. NCBI lineage: Eukaryota > Metazoa > Mollusca > Gastropoda > Neogastropoda > Conidae > Conus > Conus betulinus. Next base: position 10,015 of record JADBJO010026799.1, on the reverse strand, counting down.
CTGGTGTGTCCATACCTCGCGACAAGTACTGTTCAGGTTCTTCTTGGAGGATGCATCTGAAGATTCCCGATGGATCAGACTTCATGTATTCCGTGATTCCGCGTCTTAGAGCTGGGTGTTTTGTTTCATCTCCAGTCACGAAATAACTGAAAGAACGGAACAGGTAGTTTCCGTCGCCCTGTGTTTTGTAAGTGTTTGTGCTCTTTGGTGGCGAGAAAGATGAAAATTGTTTCTGTGTTCCAAACTTTGGACTATTCTTCCAGCTGCCCTCAGAAATCCCCAGCAACGTCGCCACCGTTTTTCTCCTTTTCATCAGGTGCACGGAATTGGTATCGAACTTCTTCTGGGCGCACAACGTGCTTCTTCTTTGGTGCTTCTCCTGCCTTTGCAACATGTTTCAAACGCGAAACTGACACAGCTCGCTTCGCACCGTCCAGATATGCAGTGTTCACATTCGTTATTCTTGTAATGACATATGGCCCTGAAAAGTGGGGATCAAGCTCTTTGCCTTTCCTAGAACGTTTTCGCGAATTTTGCAACAGGACACGCTCTCCCCTCCTTGAATAATAATGGTTTTTCGCGTTTTTCATCATACTGTTTCTTATATTTTTTGTTGCTCGGCCTCAATGTTTTCGTGTGCTCTCTGGTGCATGTGCTGTTGAGAACTAGCCTTGCAGTCTTGGGAATCTGCAGCTGCTGTTTTGTCCTGTGTGTCGTTTCCTTGAAGGATTTCCGCAGCTGCCAGGTCCAACTCTTCGTCTTCAATCGAACAATCGATGCGAGGTTTACACCCAAATGCTAACTCATATGGTGAATATTTTGTTGTTGACCTCGGGGTGTGCCAGCGCATCCCTCTCAGAACTTGATTCAAAAATTTTGGCAGTCACCTTTGTGCTCTGTCAGTTTTCTCAGACCACTCTTGACGCAAGCATTCATTCTCTCAGTCAGTCCGTTTGTCTGAAAAAAGAAACCACAAAAATGTATCCGTTACATATGGTATAATCATAGGGTAGCATATCTATAGTCCCAAAGCTCTATAATCCCACAGCTCTATAATCCACACTATGTTTTTGGTGCTGTGGAAGTAGAGCTGTGGGACTATAGAATTGTGGGATTAAAGAGTGTGGGATCAGATGTAAGAACAAAGAGTTGTGGGATTATAGAGCGTTTTTCATTTCAGATTGACTCTGTAATCCCACACTGATGTAAGTAACTGTCCAAGCCGCACCGCTGGGATATAATCTATTCCCCATACAATGTACTGCTACTACATAGCGATTTCGACATGGTATCTATTGAAAAAAAAAAATTTCGAAAACGTCCAGAAATGAGTGAAATATCAACGATTTTGTGTTTTGAGTTCGAACCTCGTTCTCGGCGAGACCTTAACCTTAAAGAAAAACCAAGACGATGCAACGAAAGATTATTAGGTCTCTCGAACTCGTACACTGAATTTGATTACGATTGACCAAATGCGATGATATGAAATAAGGGGTGCGGCCGTACGGATGGACGGACATACGGACGGATGGACAAAGCCAAAAACAGTAGATCCCGATTTTGCTTGGGAACTAAAAAAAAAAAAAAAAAAAAAAAAAAAAAAAAAAAAAAACGAACAAGAAAGAACAACCGTGAATGCACGATAATCACCCCCCCATCCGTCTCAGGATCATGTGTACAAAATTTTGTGACAATCGGTTCAGCCGTTTAGAGAGATGGCGATTGTAAAAAGTCTGACGGACGAACAGACAGACGGGCGTTCCAAAGTGAAAACAATACACCTGCTGACAAAATAAACAATGTGTGACTATAGAGTCTATTTGTAATTACAAACGCTCTATATCCCCACAACTCTATAGTCCCACAGCTCTTTCACCCCACAGTCTATAATCTCTCAAACTCTGGGACTATAGAGCCGTGGGACTAGAAAGCCGTGAGACTGTAGAGATTTGGGATTATAGACATGTGGGAGTAAAAAGCTGGAGATTATTAGAGTGCCCCAATATAGATTTTGACAGAGGCAGTATTATCACAAGATGTTTGTATTTCTCAGTCCTGAGAGATTTTTTGGTGCCTTCTGCGAATGAGAGCGTGTGTGTTCATGCTTGCGTTTGTGCCTGCGTTATTATCCAAAAGAGGGCGTGGTGGTGGTGCAGTGGTATAGTGCATTGTACTCTTCGGATGAGACTTTATATCGAGGTCCCTTTTGTGCGTGCAAACATCCGTAATGAGGGGGGGGGGGGGGGGGGGGATTATTAAGACGCTTTTATCTATTGAGCTTTGCAATCAACACAGGCAAAACATTGCTGCTGTCCAAGGGAGGAATGCAATATTAATGTCCTGTGGCTTTTGGGCCCTTAAAAAAACGGTTGGTCACATTAAAACTGACACCAGCGAACCAGTATTTCTTGGTCAATACTGAACCACCATAATCATAACTGTATTAAAATGGACAGCGGAAAGACCACGTTATTTACGAGACGTAAGTGAGATTCGAACCAGCGATGTTGAAATCGCAGGCTGATGCTCTACACTACTGAGCTTCATCCCCGGCTCCGCTGTCCCAACTCCGAATACAGGCTTTTAAAAAGGCTATAGGTGTGCTCAGTGGTTATGAGGAGCCGGGATAGCTCAGTCGGTTAGAGCGTGCGCTGGCAACCTGATTGTCTCTGGTTCGAATCCCGGATTGGTCAATGTGTGGCCTTATTAATTCTCCCATAACTGAACTGGGTCACTGGTGTCAGTATAAATGTGACCAGTCGTCGCGAAATACCGAAAGGTGAAAATGACGTTAAACCCAATATTCAAAAAGATAGCCTTAACTGACTGAGTTGTGTGTCAGAGAGAGAGAGAGAGAGAGAGAGAGAGAGAGAGAGAGAGAGAGAGAGAGAGAGAGAGAGAGAGAGAGAGAGAGAGAGAGAGAGAGAGAGAGACAGAGTCGTTACAGACAGAGAGAGAATAAAGAGGGTATAGAGAGAACAAACAGAGAGAGAACAGTCGTTACTATAAAGAGAGAGAGAAATAGAAGACGTTGATAGGCTTATAAGAGAGAGAGAGAGAGAGAGAGAGAGAGAGAGAGAGAGAGAGAGAGAGAGAAGGAACAAATGGACATTTTTAAAGAGAGAAAAATGAGAGAGAGAGAGAGAGAGAGAGAGAGAGAGAGAGAGAGAGTCACCTGAGGGTGGTATGTGGTGGATGTCTCGTGGTTGATGCCATGACCGTTGCAGTAGTAGTCGTCAAAAGTCTTGTTGCAAAACTCTTGCCTTGGTCCGTGATTACAATTGCAGGAAAGCCCCAACGGCTGCACATTTCATCGAAAAAAATCGACGATTCCACGCGCTTCCTTTGTCTTTAGGGGAGCAGCTTCCACATATTTGGTTAGGTAATCGACAGCCACAAGAAGGTACTCCAAACCATCGTCACCCCTGGGCAGTTTGGTTAAGTCCATACCCACATACGGAAAGGACGTTGAGGAGGTCGAACTGGCCGTAGTGGAGCATTTGTGTTTCAAATCTTGCACTTTTCTGACACTTTTCACAAGCTTTGACAAATTGTTTCATGTCCTCAGACATATTGTTCCAATAATATGCTGATTCACTCGTTCGTGTGTAGCATTGACGCCCATATGATCCGTGTCGTGCACCCTTTTCAGAATTCCAAGTTCATCACCTTTTCTTGCAACCTCTCTTGTGCCTTCTTTACCCACGTAAAACAACCAATTGTCCTTTACAACAAAAGCTTTACTTTTCCTGCGTAGAGCATCTTTGGCGTTCTTTTGCTTTTACCTTTTCGCCAAATTTCGGAAACACTTTATTCTCAATATAATACACAAGATTATGGTAAGTTTTGTCGTTAAAGCCACCATAAACGTACTCGGTCATCTTGAAGTGAAAACTGAACAATAGACTTACTGCATGCCACAAATGAATTATTTTTACGTTGATTGACGTAACATGCCCCGCCTCCTGTGATGAAATCGGTCAATCCAGAAGAAGAAATAAGCTAGATTCAATAGCATCCTGTCTACGTGACTGCACGCTTTTACTCTTTAAAATGTTGCAGTTTTTAGCACTTTTGTCGGTGCTTTTAACACTAAAGAAAACTTTCGGTGTGCCGCTTTTTTCTTTGAGATATACAGAAATAACACATTTAAGAGAAGCATGTTTAGATATTGAGCGTCAGTTGGACAAAGAGACCGATTCTTTTTTTATCTTTACTACAAAGAAGGAATCGAAATACCGACAGACAATAAAAACCATCCGTATCTTTCGCTCGCCCTTTCACTCCTTACTACATCTCTCTCTCTCTCTCTCTCTCTCTCTCTCTCTCTCTCTCTCTCTCTCTCCGCGGTGGCCTGACGATAAGGCGTCCGTCTCGTGGTTGAGAGGTCGGTGGTTTGATCCCCGGGCCGAGCCATACCTAAGACTTTAAAATTGGCATTCTAGTGACTGCCCCATCTGGCGTCTGGCATTATGGGGTAAGTGCTAGGTCTGGTTGGCCCGGTGTCAGCATTATGTGACTGGGTGAGACTAGAAGCCTGTGCTGCAACTTCTATCTCAAGTGTGGCACACCTTAACTGTCTAATTAGCACCGTCGTTGTACAAACTCCTCTGTAGCATAATCCATTAATGACCAAGCATGGTACCATTCAGACCAAAACTGTAGATTTCTATAAGGTGCAACGGGACAGACAGACACCACTGACCCGAGTAGAACATCAGCGTCAGGATCTTTTTACTTCCAAAACGCCCATGACCTCCTCTGTAGCATAACCCATCAACTCACCAAGTTTGGTGCCAATCGGATCAAAACTGTGACGTGGCACATGATAATGTCGAGGCGAGGCAGCATCGCCCCTAGATGATTCCGGGGTTTTCAATAGAGCGCCCATAAGGCCTCCATGGCAAAAGCTATGGACTCACCAAGTTTGGTTCCATTGAGACCAAACCTTAGACTTCTATAAGGTGAACGACAGATTTCCACAGTAGCGACACGATCACACGCGAGGATGACAGATTTCCACAGTAGCGACACGATCTCACGCGAGGAGCGACAGATTTCCACAGTAGCGACACGATCTCACGTGAGGAGCGACAGATTTTCCACAGTAGCGACACGATCTCACGCGAGGAACGACATATTTCCACAGAAGCGACACAATTTTACGTGAAATACTGTAGTAGCGACAGTATTTCACGAGCGACACTATTTAATACAACACCGGCCGTTTAAAGATAGATATGCGTACACTGGTCTGACAGGAGCAGGTACCGACAAGCGTGTTACACTGGCAGAATCGTATGTCACTTGTGGCAGTGTCAGTGAACTGTGCTTTTCTGGGTCAGAGCGGTGAGCTCGGACAATCTGTTAAAAACAACGTGCAGACAAGTGAGCGGCACAGCGTGTACTATTGTAAATCTTTCTCCTTCTTATCATGGAACGTGAATGGCTTATTTTCTAAACTTACTGATTCTGATTTTATGTCGTTTGTTACTGAGTTTTATTTTGTGTGTTAACTGAAACAGTTATGGACAGATGCCGTGCTGTGATGTTTGTTGGCTGTGAAGTATTTTGTAAATCCGCAATAATATTTTCCAAACAAGGGAGGCCACCTTTCTTTCTTTCTTTGACATTCGACAGCTACGCAGTCAGGGTCTAAGTCCGAGGGATGCCACAAAAGTCTGGCGAAGATCGGCTACTGTCCCCCAGAGCTTGGGGTTCAGGTCCACATCCCGGGCCAGGGCTGATGCCGTGTGTCCTCGTGCAGGGGGCAGTCTTGGAGAATATGGGATGGGGTCTGGTCAGCCTGGCCGCAATCGCATAGGGATGTGACTGTCACTCCAATCCTCTTCAGGTGTGCTCGGAGGCCGCAGTGTCCTGTGCAGAGGTGGTAAATTGTAGTCTAGTGTCTCCTCTCTAGTGTCCTGATGGGATCCTGGTGCGCCAGGTAGCCTCCGTTCAGGGTGACCCAGCCTCTTCAGAATCTGCTGCAGAGGAGAATTTTGGCTTCCTCATACCTGGCAGGAACGGTCGGCTGTGTGAGCTGGCTTCCTTCCTTAGCAAGTGGGTCTGCTCGTTGCCTGGGAGGCCTACACGGGCAGGCACCCACTGGAGGGTTGTTGGGGCTGTTTGGGGTAAGGGCTGAAAAGGAGGCCTTGAGCGACTGGGTCAGTGGACCAGGCTCAGGGGAGTCAAGGGCCTGGAGTGTGGAGATGGAGTCAGTGAAAATGGAGATTCTGCCAAGGGGTTTTATCCACAGGAGGAGAGGAATTCTGTGATGGCCAGAACTTCAGCTCTGAAATTAGAACAGAGCTTTCTTCCAGGGAATGCGATACTGCAGGACTCTCCATCGGGAAATCTGACGTAGACACCACTGCCTGCATTGTGTGTGGCTTCCTCTGCTGATCCGTCCGTGTAACACATGTGTCCAGGAGCTGACTGGGTAGGACTCCTCTATCATGGCCAGAGTCAGGATCTTGAGAGTAGCTGGTTGCTGGGTCTTTAGTGGTGATGCCAGGAACTCTGAGGCTGATGGTGGCTTCTATCTCTTGGTCGAGCCTCCAGTCAGGAAAGGCAAGGCTAGTGTGGGGCTCCTCCTTTCGCCACCAGAACATCGCTGTGTTGTGCTCTGAGGGCCTTATACTGGTGGTCGAGGCTCTGTCGTTTGAGACGGTTCTTTGTGGGCTGCTCTCCAGTCTGTGGTGTAGGTGGTGTGAGGGCAGTCTTCTGAGCTTCTCGCCCTGCATCAGAACTTTCAGGTCGCATCTTCTCTCCAGGGGCTCGACGTGAGCAGCTTTCTCCATGTCATGGATGGGCGTTGACCTTCAAGAATGAGGCGAAGCCCCATGCTTTGGACTTTGTCGAGCCGGCTCTTGTTGGTCTTGGAGGCTGTGCCCCACGAGGTTGAAGCATAGTCCATGGTGGGGTCTGATCGCTCCCGTGTAGACCTGGCGAGAAGCCTGCTGTCCGCTCCCCATGTTGTCCCAGCCAGCTTCTTCAGCAGGGCTAGTTTGCAGATGGCTCTCCTCTCCATCTCCTCAATCTGTGGTTTCCAGGTCAGGCGGGTGTCCAACTTGACGCCAAGGAAGGTTGGTGTGTCCGTCTGGGCAAGACCTGTCCCTGGAGCCTCAGCTTCACGTGCTCGTTGGCGGTGGAGTGAGAGAAGAGTGTTGTGTTGGTTTTGTGGTGTTGAGCTCAAGACCCCAGTCATCTGTCCATGTGGCGATATTGCTGACGTCTTCCTGAAGCCGGTAGAGGCCGTGCTTGTGAATTCAGAGGATGACCATATTGCCAGGTCGTCTGCGTGCAGACTGTTGGAGACGTGCTTCGTGATGTTGTCTGTAATGTCGTTCATATACAACAAGAACAGTGTTTGGGAAAGCACTCCCTCCTGGGGGACACCCTTGCGCAGCTTGACCTTTCTGCTGTGGAAGCTATCTAGACTGACCCTTGTGGTCTTGCCAAAGAGATAGTGGTGGATCCACATGTACATCTTATTGCGTACGCCGGCTCGGAGAGGTTTCAGGGTGAGGCCCTCCTTCCACGCTTTGTCAAAAGCTCTTTACAGGTCCAAAAACACGGCCAGTTTCTTCTTCTCCTGAAAAGAGTTTTCGATGCCCTGGACGAGGAGGGCTAGTTAGTCTTCTGTGTTGCGAAATTTCCTGTAGCCGGTCTGGGTAGATGAAAAGATGTTCTGTATATACAGGAGGAAGTGAGGCGACGGTTGACCATCCCTTCCAGCAGCTTGCCGACACAGCTCAGAAGGCTGATTGGTTTGTAGCTGCGGGGGTCCTTCTTGTTCTTCCCCTTCTTTGGAATCGGGATGATCTCTGTCTGTTTCCAGATGGAGGGCACAACTCCAGCTGTCCAGCTGTGGTTGAAGATCTGAAGCAGCACTGTTCTGGATGCTGGTCCCAGGTGCTTCAGCATGTCACCAGTGACATCATCGGACCCCGGAGCTTTCTTGGGCTTCAGCTTGCAAATGCCTTGCTTCAGCTCCTTCATGGTAAAAGACCCACTTGCCATGTGGATCTGATGTCAGAAGTTCTGTGGTTTCTTCTCGAACCTGCTTGATGCGCTGTCTGGGCATGTTATCATACTCTCCTCTCGGTACAGTTCCGCAAAGGTGTTGGCTGCGGCCTTTTCTGTTTTCAGCTGATTGTCCTACTCGATGACAGTCTTGCCTCTACTGGGGTTGCCATCATTTAATTTCTTCATCAGCTTCCAGAGTCCCTGCATGTCTGTCTCCATGTTCAGGGAAGCTGTCTTGTCTTGCCAGCTCTCGCGTGTTGCTTTCAGTTTTTCCTTTATGGACGAGGCTTTCGCTCTGTTGTGGGTCTCTACATTCTCGTCAGTGGGGGAGCTCTCCATCGTGTCTCTGGTTTCACTGAGGGTTTTGTGCAGGGTGTCGAGCTCAGGCGACCAGTAGGGGCGGTAGTTCCCGCGTTTGCCTCGTGGAGTAACTGCCTGCGCCGCATTTAGCACTGTCTTTTTGAAAAGCTTGGCATTTTCGTTGATCTCGTGGTGTGATATTGTCAGCGCAGAAGTCCTCGTGTCTATATCATGCTTGAACAGGTCCCAGTTTGCCTTCTTGTAATTCCAGCTTGCCGGGAGCTTGGTGGGATGGATTTCAAACTGTCTCTGTACTGTGATGATCACTGGCCTGTGGTCGCTGCCTCCAAGCTGGGGCGACACCTCCCTTTGGCAATGCTGTGGATGTCGTCTGTCGCCAAGGCCAGGTCAGGAGTGCTAGTGGTCCTCAATGCTCGTGAGTAGCACGTAGGTGGATCTTCTGGTCTGTAGATGAGGATCAGCTGGTTACTGATTGCCCAGTTTTCCACATCTTCTCCCTTCTTGCTGAGATATTGGTAGCCCCAGCTGGGTGAATGGCTGTTAAAATCTCCTGTGATGATCCAGCTGTGGGATTCAACGAGAATGGAGTCGAGCTGTATCTGGTTTGTAGATGAGTAGACATTGAGGACTGTCACCGACGTGCCTGGCAACACCAACTTGACTCCCAGGAATTCTGTGTCGAGATCAGCTCGACCAGAACTCTGGGTCTCCATCGCTGGGACGTTGTTCCTTACCAGGGTGATGAGGCCCCCTTTGGTCTGTTCTCTCGGTTTTGTCTGAACAACTCGTAAAAGCGGTGAGTGTTCTTGAGGTGAGTCTCTTGGATGGAACATACATTGATCGCATTTTCACGCAGAAATCGTTGGAGCTCAACCTTCTTGCTCTGTACTCCTTCTGCATTCCAGTGGACGATCCAAAGTGCTGCTTGCCCACGTGTTCCAATCTGTTCTCCCCAAAGAGTCTGAGAAGCATCGCGTCTGTGGTCGGTAATCGTGGATGGGCCTCTTTGAGGCTGAGGGCCCGGCACCATCTCCCTCCAGCCACGGTCCAGGAAGACGACACCACATCGATCTAGCGTTGTCTGCGTAGAGTGTGTGCACAGCCGGTTTTGATTAGATAACGCCCCTCGAGAGGCCACTCTGGCGCCATCTTCGGTGAACTCCTGTTCTGGTAGCGGTTTACAGTTGGCCGGGTTTTTCTCTTGGGAGTTTTCCTTCTCTTGCATCCGCAAGCCGAGATCTACAAAATATGTTAATGTGCCTTCGGTTTTGTACATGTAGCCGTTGGGAATATAGGGTCCTCATCCGCTTTGACCGTTGGCTGCCCGAAGCAGTTCATCCGCCCAGTGGTGCCGTGTAAACACCGCCCGTTTAACTTCCGGGGAGTTGGTCTGCATTAGTCTGACCTCTACCCTTTGACCTTGTAGCGACACCTTCGAGTTCGCCTAAGACTTTAGAGTTGCGTTTTTTGTTTTACCGTGACAACGTGTTAGCGTTCCTTCCCTTTGGTTTTGGAGCAACGTACACGACGATCGCTGTTATTAATACTTCAGTATAGAACCATACTAATTTGGGTGACCCCGTCGCTGAACACGTCAAAACTTCAACTTCAATTTCAACTTCAAACATGGCTGAATCAAACCTTTATCAATAGGTTGCTGACT
>JADBJO010026798.1:0-22091 GCA_016801955.1 Conus betulinus | reverse complement strand
TTATTTTTTCTCTACTCTCTCTCCTTATTCATTTCTTTTCCCCCCCCCTGGTATTTTTGTCAGTCAAGGTACCACTATAATAAGAATGTCTGTTGACTCTTTCAGTGTCAGGGCGGTGCTACACACACCCATTTCAGCAAACTAAAGCCATAAGCGCCGTATCGAAAACTATGTACACATGACCCTATCCATATCGGCGCGTTCCATACTGCAACAGGCCCATACTCACGTGGAATTTAATCAGTTTCGCCATCCAAACCTATCCCCCCCACCCAGGACACACCTTGTTTTTTATTCTTTTTTTCCACTTCACTCCCTAACTTCATGCTTGGCATGGCGTTGTTCTGAAATTCCCTTCAATTTGCAAAGTGCTAGGACTCCCTCCTCACATGAGCATAAAAAGCTGATATTTTTGTGAAAAATTAGTTAGGGATATCGTACAGGGGGCCTGTCCAAAAATCATATGCCTGAAATACTTCAATTATGGGTGACAAAGGGGAAGAAGTTTTGCCCGATAGGGTTTATCTTCTACCTTCTAAGGAGTCAAGATTCTCGGGGTAAAAATGCCTACCTATAGTCGGATAAAAAACTTTGTTGCTATTCAGATTTTCAAAGCCAATGTTTTTTTGCTTTTTCTTTTTTTTTTTTTTTTTTGGACTTTATTTTTACAGCATAATAATTGTGAAACGATACGGACAAAAACAGATCGAAAGTCAACCCCATCACCACACCCAATTCTTCCGTGGGGAAAAAACGAATGATGCTTAGGAAAAACCAGCTCAATTTGGGAAGGGGGGGGGGGGGGGGGGGGTGGTTGAGGGTGGGGTGTTGTTGGCTTTTACGTTAGTGTGTGCGTGGATTTTTTTCTTTTTTTTTTTTTTTTTTTTGAATGGTGCGGGGGGGGGGCTTGGACCCTTTTGGGGGGGGGGGGGGGGCGGGGGGGGGGGGGGGGGGGGCTTTTTTGTATTGGGGGGCGGGGGGGGGGCGGGTTGGGGTGGGCTTGGATTTGCTTTAGGTTTTGTTGATCTTTTTTTTTTTTGGAGGGGGGGAGGGGGGGGGGGGAGGGAGGAGGGAGGGGGGAGAGGTCTAGTATGCATTTAGTTAGCGTTCTTGTTGTTCCACTTTCCAGTCGTAGGGCAGTCCAACTGACCAGGAAGGGACCACCTCTCAATTTTCAGAGCTGTCACCACGACACAGTGGAACAGAAAGTCCTGTCCTGGAAGAGAAACTAACACACAAAGACGCCCGACTTGACGACTGCTGCGGATAAGCAGGTTATCGTCATCATGTATGGGGCTAATGGGCAGGTGGTGTCCTGGTAATCTTGGATCAGAATATGCGCCAGGGAACACCATCGAAAACGACTCCACAGTCACTACATCGTAGACAAGTGCAGTGTCTCCCTCTGGTGGGTTGCCTCTTGACGACTTGACATCGGCTGCTCCCTGATAGATTGCACCAGTGCTGTGGCTGTTGGCTGTGGCATGGCGGTGTGTCCCCCCCTTTGTGGAGGGCTTTTTTTTTTGGAGGGCTCCCGCGGCGGGACTCTATGCAATGCCACTTTAGACTAGTGGCACAGAAGTAGGGTTGGGATAGCAAAACAAAAAAACACACAAAACAAAATATTAAAAAAAGCTGCCTGACTGCACCGTTTCAAACAGTTCCCTGCAGAAAGCCAATGACTGATATCAAAGACGTTCAAACTAGGTGGCTATCTAAGGGCTTCAACCCACACCCTTCATTTCTCAAACCTGCCCTCTTATCTAACAACAACACACACAAGGGACACACACAAAAGAGCAAAACCAAAAGAAAAAAACACCCCCAATTTTATTTTTAACAGATGAGTCCAAGAAAATGGAAAATAGATTAAAGAAAATATTCAGGAAGAGGTACAACTGGTTTTGAATGGTGCCACATGAAAATATAACGAAACAGCCAGCGTCAAATAGACTGGCAGGAAAGACTACGAGTCCCATTCTGGGCAATCACAGTATATCTCACAACCTAGTACCTCAATACAAATTTGATTTTAAAAAAAAAACAAAGAAAAAAACACAAACGAAAGAAATGAAAGAAGACAGAAAGTAAAGGAAGAAAAGAGGGAGCACTTCTGAATGTACCAGGAGAAAAAGATTTCACGCTATTGTTTACTGACTGAACAACAGATTGAAAAGGTCGACTATCTCCATAAAGGCTTCAAAACAAGGGGGAATGACGACTATGAACACCATTAGCATCAAAAATCAAAATTCTCATTTTGTTGGGGGAAAAAAAAAGCAAAACAAAGGTCATTTTTTCTTCATGAAAACAACAGGTCCCTACTTCAAGATTAATCTGTGAATGGTATTTCACGAGGCAAAAAATTGTTTCTTCTAGCTTCAAAACTCAACATTTATTGCGCCCCCCTTTCCATAGAATGAAGGCCTTACGGCTCTCAGGTCAGAAGACAGTCATAAAACACGACCCTTCCCTCACTTCATACTTGTAACTACGACACCAATGTTAAGGCAGGGAAATACTCCCGGCCATCAAAAGCTTTCCTCCTATTCCCGATGCCCAAGAGGCTCACCTCCAAGCTGCACGGTACTTCTCGACTTCACACCTACAATATATTATCAACCTGACGCACCCTAGTTTAATCGTCCAGCAACTAACGATTCAAGCTATACTCTCCTGTGACAGCGACTTACATTATTTTTAAAACCCCTCTAGATCACTGCTTTGTGATTTGACTACTGGCTTTTTTCTGATACCCGATAGTAGCCTTAGTGTTCACACGCCGTCGCGCTTCGTCGTGGACAGTGGTTCGGTTGGAGGGGACGAGAAGGGGTGATTGGCGCACCAAAAGCTGCTCGCGCAAATGGGATAGGCCGAGGATCGATGGCGTTATTTGGTCTGGACCCCACCAAATGCGTTCAGGAAACTAACACCATTACGCAGGATACTCCATGTCCATGGGGAGAGGAAACCATACCCTATTCTTAGAGGCAGGTGGGGGCGGGCTGTCTTAGAAAGGAGGGTTGAGACCCACTGTTATTTAAAGTGTACACTTGTCTCTGAACAGTTAGAAGTTCCTCAGAGGAGTTTTTTTCCCCCTCCACTCCCACACTATGCTCAGCGGGGCCAGAGCTGAGGTCTTTTTTCACTATCTGAGCACTCTCCAATCTTCTTCTTCATACCTCACAGCACCAATACCCCACTTACCCCCCCATCCCCCCCCACCACCCCACCCCCTCAACACTCCTCCACCCCTTCACTCCCATGAGGCTCCAGCTGATGCCATTCATCCTACACCACCATGTCCACTCAATACCCTCTTCAAAAACGCCTACCACCACCACCCCCCCCTCCCCCCCACCCCTCCCCCCCCCTCCCCCCCCCCCCCCACCACTTTCGCGCATATTGAAACTTAATAATGGCAGCGAACCGCTCAGAGAAAACGTGGACAAACGAGTGTTACATAGACAACCCCCACGCGTTCCACCCTCTTAGGTCTTCTTCCGGTGCCCACAACCCTGAAACACATAACGAAACTGCACTTCGCTTTGATCGCTTCTGTGTCAGCGCCCGAACGCGGCGTGATGCACAGCGGCTGTGAAGGGATTAATGGGTGGGTCAACCCGTCGTAATGATGATAATAGACTGATAGAGAATACTGTATATGGTCAAAATTTATTATACTACACAAACGAGCCCACCAGATTACTACCCGTCTTCGGTTGTCACTTAAGTAGGTAGGGCGAAAGGAGAGTGCGGTTGAGAGGCTTCGTAAACATGCAGGTGCCGTGCAACCATCCGAGGGTGGGGCTTAACCTGGACGATGGTGCAGTGTTTGTTGGTGGTGTTGTTGGGTGTGGCTTGTTAGTGTGTGTGTTGTCCTGTTGTGTGTGTGGATCTGGGTGTGTGTCTAGTCATCCACACTTTCACCACATCTGTCCTAGGACTCGAGGAAGATGGGAAAGGAGTACCTGTGCTCGCAATAGTGAATGAAACTCACCCTACCACAGCTACCTCCCCCTGCCGTTGAGGGCCCTGGATTGTGGCCAGCATCTGCCTTACCCCAACTGCGACGAGTGCCATAGCGCGGGGAGGGTGTGGTGCCTTGAAGGGACAGGCCCCCGCACTCAGCTTATCAGTATGGATCAATGCTTCCACGGTTTAAAGTATGTGGGATATATGGTAGTATTGGTGTGTGTAGGGGAAGATTACGCTGGGTGTCGATCTCTGACGTGACTGGGTTGGTCTGTATTCTACGTTCTATTGGTCGTTTGTAGACGGGTATCGAGGGCGGCTGCTCCCCTCTGGCCGGGAAACTGATTATTGATTCCGGGATTTATGGGTTTTTATGATGCCCATTCTATTTGACCATTGCTGGAGCGGCCTTGGCGTGGAGTTCCTTTTTGGCGCCCCCCTGCCTCCCGCCCCTTTTCTTTCAGCTCCCCTTCTCCTTATAAGTGCAAACTTAACTTTGTCTCCATCTTTCCCTTGGCTTTCTCGGGATGGCACATCCCCTATTCGCTAACATATTCTACTCACTATATCTCACCTATTCCTCTGTACCCTCTCCCTCTCTCTCTTCCGCCCCTCCCCCCCCTCTCTTTCGCTCATCTCTCTCTCCTAAAAATGAAGTTATTGTTTCGTCAAGGATTATCATATATCTTAATTCTCCCATTATCGGCACCTCTGGACAATGGGATTTATGGATAACTAGGCACATTAATGATTAGAAGCAACGGGTGATAATGACTGATCGGGAATACCAATGATATCAGTGTTGTTGTCAAATAATCTTAGTGATGTAATGCTGGTGATGCAGAGAACAGTAAGGTAATGCTTATGATTGTCGGGACTCAATGCCTCACATACTCCATCCAGGTCACCTTAAGTAAATACCCCGTCTACACATCATGACCCGCCGTTAACGCTGGGGTAGGCCCAGTAAACCACTCAGTGGAAATAAAGCGCCCAGGAATAGGAGACGGGTGATCCTACGAACCATTGCGATTAAAGAGCTCGCCTCGACCTAGTTATATTGGTGTTTTGTGTCTGTGTCGTAGTGTGTGTGGTGCGCGGGTGTCTTGTGTGTTTTGTGGGTGTAGTTGTCCTAGTAAGGTCAGCCTTGTTCATTGGGTACCCCAGCCTCCCCCCCAGCAGATCAGCCCATACCCTACCAAAACCCTACACAATCATATAGGGGTAGAGAGGAGAGGGCGCCAGTGGGGGGTAAGTGCGGATGACGTAGCCAATGTGTGGAACTCGGAAGAGGGTAGGAATAAGGGAAAAGATGATTAGCATGGAACTAGGTCTGGCGCTGAGGTAAACAGTGGGAGGGTGTACGGAGTCGCAATGGCGTGTGTGTCGGTGGTATGGATATTTGTAGACTGGTATGTTCTTGCCAGATCCCTGGTAGCCTTAGAATGGTAATACTACTTTTGGCCGTTGATGGCCTACTTGAGGCACCCCACAGCACCACAGCTGGCCCTAGTTGGGACAATTGAGTATCCCACTTTGATTCTTTGCTGCATAAGGCACGTTCTCTTACGCATTCCAA
This sequence comes from Conus betulinus, assembly GCA_016801955.1. Classification (NCBI taxonomy): domain Eukaryota; kingdom Metazoa; phylum Mollusca; class Gastropoda; order Neogastropoda; family Conidae; genus Conus; species Conus betulinus. The sequence continues at coordinate 16,537 of JADBJO010026798.1, read as the reverse complement.
GTTGTAACCACTTTCACGCGTGCCAATAGCTGCCAAGACTTGACATGCGTTGTAGTTGTGTTGGTGATGCGTGAAGTGGTTAGGGCGAATGGTGCGGCCCGGTGCGGTGGCGGGTATTGTACCGCGCCAGCGTGTTCGAGATGCGCGTTCCAATGTGTTGCGAGATGCTCTCCCCATCTTAGTCCGATTCTTATCCACACAACTGGCGTGGATGGCCTACACAATGTGGCTTGGCAGGAGAGGGCGGTGATCGTGAAAGAGGCAGCTGGGGCAAGTAAATGGTGTTGGTTTGGTGCGCGAGCACTTGCCGTTGGGTTTGAGCGGGGAAGTATCGGGGCTTCGGTGGGCTACTGCATTGTTCACTTAGAGGCACCAGTAGGTCGTTGCTGTGGGTGCGTTTGAACGTGTCATGTTTGGTCTCACCCAGGCCGTTCCTGCTTTTTTCGTCTGTGCACGCTGATCGAGACTCGGATCCTGCCTGCTGGGACCAGATTGGTGCGGCGGACGGACGGCCGGCAGTGGGTCTGTCTGGTTCTTTTGTGGGGGTTTTAGTTTTCCCAGCGTGATGTTCTGGATTAGCTCCCCAGTTTTTTTAGGTGCGCGAGGCTCCTTTGCTTACTCCGGGCACTACGGGTTAGCCCGCGGTTGGTGCCACCACACATAATCCGCCTCTTGTTGCTTGTATCGGGACTTTTTATTCTTCTTCGCTAGGCCAGAGCTGCGTCGGCGAAGGATTATTCCAGTTGACATTAATTGAGAATGTGCTTGTTGATTCACCGTGGTGACGCGTGGTGGTTGGGCAGCGTGTTGTCCCGCGTCTGGACTTCCGCTCGATTGCTCCTCTTTTTTTCTTTCCTCCAGACATGTCCGTGAACCCCCGATTGAGGTCTTTGACCACCGCAACTGCGTCTCTTGATGGGGATGTGTGTCTTTGATGGGATGTCCAGGCAGTTAAACTTTCTGACTGTGACATGGGTGTAGGTCCGCTGGAGGGCCCCATGGATGGAAGGTTGCGCAGAAAGTGCGGAAATCGGGATGTCATGTTCTTGGCTCACGAGGATGTGGCCTCCCACTCTACTCCTCTACTGAGCTTTTGTTAGTAGGCTTGGTGTTGGGCTCTCTGTGGAAGCGGTGAGTCGGGTGGTGTTTAGGTGCTCATGAATTTCGCGGTCGGCGAGGATGGTCCCATTTTGGTTATCGCACCACCCTGATTGTGCTGATTGTCTGGTTGTTACTTCAAAAAGTTCTGAGGGTTTGGGCCTATTCCGCCAGTCGCGCAGTGGACTGTGGGAGGGTTTCCTTTGTCCTTGCCCTGGTGGGGGACTGGGTGTTCTCGTTTCCGGGTTGCTTGTCGGTGTCCCAGTTAACCTGTTTGTCTCAGGCAATGAAGCACCTCGGGGCTTCAGCTTCAGCATGAGGGCTGGAAGTGTAGGCGAGAGCGACCCAGTGAGAAAGGCGGCGGTGGGTCTTGCTCCCAAGTGGGATCTTGTGTTGTCTGAATTATGATCAGTGAGTGGGTGTAGTCGTCTATGACTGGCTGTGGGAGATAGCCCGTGATCGTGGTTTCTGGGGGCGCTGATGTTAAATCTTGAAGGTTGTTTGTGCAGCTGCATGCGGATACAAGGTCTCTTGCAGGTACCGGGTTCTTGTGTATTTTAGGGACGCCGGTCGACGCGTGGGGTGGCGTGGTCATTCTGCGGGTTTGAGCTGTTCCTCTGAACCGGTCTAGGATAGTTGATTTGTCGCACTGTCGTTGTTGTGGATTGCCGGCCTTTGTTGTGGGGGGCCGCGTGTGTGTAGTGGTGTAGTGGTGTATAGCGTTTGTCCTGGACTAGTGTTGGGTGCTTTTGTTGTGTCCGCGTTGCCGACCACACTGCCACTTGCTGGGTCGCTTGACCGAAGCGTCTTGTTCCCATGCTTTGTGCGTGCTCACGGGTCGTAGACCAGGGCCTCCAGATCTCGCGCTTCGTTGGGTGGTGTGGTGTGTGAGCGACTTTGTGTTTAGAGTTCCTGTATGGGTATTGTGCATGGGTTGCGGCTTGCCTACCTGAGTTCTGTGCCCGTGGTCCTTCCGTCTGTTGGGAGGGGTGTGTTCTGGTTGGGGGGGGACGTGCACAGGAGCCTTCGTTTCTGTGCTTGGTGTATGAGCTAGTGTGAGGTGTGGGGTGTGTGTGTGTGTGTTTGTGGGGGGTTGTGCACTTTGCGAGAGCATCGACAGACGTATTGCGCTATGTGGTGTACCCGCTTTAGAGGATGGGTGTGTCTAGTCTTTTTCACTGCTGTCTTCTGGTTCATCCCAGCATGACAGACGAAACCTACAAGCACTACGGTGTTATTCATGTTGTCTTCTTCCCTCTCTAATCTCATTGATTGCTGTCTTTCCTTGCGTCTATTACCTCATTCTGACTTGCTCACCTCATTTATCGAATAACCCCTTATTGACTTTTCCCATTGTGTCCACCACTTTACTCGTAGTTTCGCACATCCTACACGAAATTACAGCTCTCCCTGTGTATTTTAAACACGTATGCCCGGCCACCTGTGCGCCACCTCTTGTAACCCAAAATTACCTGTTATCACACCATCCCCACCATTTTTCACAACATGTGATTTCCCTGCATGGGCCATCTACCTTCCACCGTTTGGCCGGGTCTCAACACGTCTTTATTGTTGTTTTTTGTCCCCCCTCTCTCTCTCCCCCTCTTCTCCTCGCCTCACCCTTCCATGCCCACCCTTCATTTTGTAAAATGGCAGTGCCCCCAACTTCCGTCCTTGGACTATTGATTAGGCTTTTCTGTAGGTTTTTTTTGCCTGATTTCACTCCTGATAGGAGGTCTGTGTCTGACCTCTTTGCTCCAATTCCAGCAAATCAAACGGAGCATAACTCTCATGGCTTTCATCCTTGGGACTATGGTCTCAATCGCCATCTTGAACTCAAGCGAGTAATGATACCACTTCATCTCGCAATTGCAGTAAAATTTGATGTGTGCCAAAAATACTTCGAAGGGGGCGGGGGGGGTTTTTCAGTTGCCACCGTAGACCGAGGATAGTCTCCATTTTGCTTGAAGCAAAACCCAGTGGACATTTAAATCCGTATTTTTTTTTTGGTTGCCGTCAGAATGGAATTTTTTTAAGAGCAAACGCACAACAAAGTATACAAAACGAGTCAAGGTTCCCATGCGTTCTTTCTGATTCCTGTTTTGCTCCCGTTTTTGTCGGAGCATGTCGGAGTGCCCGGTGTGGAGGATTTCCCGCCCCTTCAATCTGTCAACACATGAAATTCCCACCGCCTTCGTGACGTTTGACAGTGCCCCAACGCTGCATGCAGTCTGGCACCCTCTGGGCAGGTGACGCCGCTTAGCACTCTCATGGGGGCTGGACCAGTGCCTGGCGGGTGTGTGTGGGGGGTCTGATGATCCAGTGCCCCACGGAGCATTTGTCTGTTGGGCAATTTGATTGCGCTAAGATGGTGCAGGCAGTCAGCGATGGCCCGTTTGCAGCTTGAACGAGCTTGGGTCTGCTGTTGTTTTGACCTTCTCGGGAGTGATGCGATGGTCAGCGCCATGTCAGCCCCGCGCCTTCCCTTCCAGTTCCTGGTTGGTTCTCTGGAATGTGGATGATAGTTGTGGCATCTCGGTGGTCACGGGTTGGCTGAAACTGTTATATTGCTGTACCTGACTCATTGTTCAAGAGCCAGAGGCACCATGGGCAACTCCAATTCAACACGCACACGAGTTACCGGTTTAGACACCGGTGTATGTCTCGACAGCCTAAGCTACTGCATTTTGCTGCATGACACCTAGAATTCCGTTTTTTCTGGTACTCTGGTCATAGACACCCAAACCACCCCAAAACAAAAACATGAAACCGCCATGTCTTGGCAGTGAGGACGGAAAAGCCATTTTTCACAGCTGCTCCACCGATACCACGCCCGAGTTAAGCTCACAGGATCATTCGTGGGATCCAGGCCTGGTGTACAATGTTCAGTTGGCCTGAGCGTCACCCAAACCGGTTTCACCTTTCTGATGTCACCGGCTGCATCTCTTTGCTTGTGCGTCAGAGTTCTCTGTCTAAAACTCAGGGCGAGGGAACCCCCCCAGGGGGGGGGGGAGGGGGAGCCGGGCGGGGATTTCGCGGAGTATGAGAAGACGGGGCGCTTGAGCGGGGCGGGGAAAGCCCCCTCCACGCGTTTCGCCCCTCACTGCTGTAGCCTCTAGTTCCCCCTGCTTCCACACGCTTCACCAGACCTTTCGTTTGTCCTGCTTTTTCTTGACGGCAATGTACTGGGCCTTCAGTCGAGCTTGCGCTAACCGCCCTTTTCTTCCCGCTATTGGTGACATGCCTGGCTCATTCCTGGACCGAGGGCATGGTGTGCTCCCCGTTCAGTTGCATGAGGCGTCACCACACCGGGTTCACCTTTTGATTTCCACTCCGGCTGGCCTTCTCTGTTTGTTGGTAGCCCCCCTTCCTGCTATACACACCTGTTCTTGGAGCCGCTTGCGGGTGCTGACCCTACACCCACTAGGGGCTGTTTCCCGAAGAGCGTTGACTCCGGGATGGGGAGGGGGCTGCGGGAGGATCGTACTATCGCCAGCCGATGGTGTCGATGAGCTGGCTCGAATACGCCCCAGGGAGGAATGAGTCTTTTCATTCTTCGACAGTTTCCCGCCTCTTTCCCTCTTAACCGGTATGCACCCCTTGGTATACAATGCTTACCCATGTTCTCCCACTATTGCACCACCTTTTCTTTCTTTCCCTGTTGTTTTTTCTTTTTTTTTTTTGTCCGTGCCCATGAATGTTTGGCATTCCAGCTAGAGTTGCGTCCAGCCATTCTCTCTGTCATTTGGTTCCTGTAGCCCCTGTCCCTTGCTCCTTGTCTGAAGCCTTCTGCTGTTCCATCCTCGCCTCATGGCTTACCCGCATTCTGTATCCCCGTATAGGCTATTCTGGACCCTGGGGTTTCCATTGGCCCTTCGGGTGCCCCCCCCCATTTATCCCCCCTTTGCGCGCCAGCACCGCGCCTTCTGCGTGGCTCTTTTTATTTCCGCCCCGAGGCTGCCTTGCTTGGGGTGACGACTCCTGTGAGCTTGGGCAGGACTGTGTGCCAGCGACTCCGCGTCCCTTCGACAACCCCACCTGCCCCCAGACACTAACCCCGGTGCTAACAACACACAGACACCAATCGCTGGTCCCGCAATCACCACCTAACCTACCCTTGTGTGACGTTCCCCCTTTTGTTTGTTTTGTTTTTGTTTTTTGTCCCCGTTCACCCGTTTCGCTAGCGCAGTGCATCGTGTCCTTCTTGGGTGCGTACAGCGTAGTCTTCAAAGACTTTGTTGCTCAGCCCACACCCCACGTTCTCCTACATTGTTACCCGCGTCGTCCCCCTTCGACCAGGGCGAAACCCCAGGTCTCTTCTCCGTGTGGCTCCCTCAGGTGCCGTCACGGGCGCCTTCGCCCCCCCTTTCACCCCCCCGCCCTTTGGTTTGACACCAATCCCTCCGTACAGCACTAACGCCAGCCACTACCCAATCTGTCCAGACCCCAATGGTTTCCAGCCCAGCTGGGTCCGGCCCTAGTCAACCCACAGGCATCCGATGCTTGTGTCCGGATCATGCTGCATTACTCTTTCTCACTCTGTTCCTCGCTCCTACTCCCCTCCTCCGCCCGTCTCCACCCTTCCGACCTTTTTCACTTCCTGCGACATCCGTCGCTTCCCGCCCTAGACCCTAACACCTTTTCCAACTTCACCTCACTCACAATTGTTCCTCACCGCTAGTCTCTTTTCCCTAGGTATCCCTCAGATTCCCTGTCGGCTCCCACGCTTTTGGGGGGAGACAATAAATAAATTAAATTTTTTTAACAAGTAACAGGGCTCCATCACACCTGTTGCTTTGGGAGTCCATCAGCTCTTTAAAACTGAAAAAAAAAAAAATAGATGATGAAGGTTCAGGGAGGGCCTGTCAACTTAATAAATTCTAGAAAGAGCGTAACTCAACTGACCAAATAACCCCCCCCCGCCCTTTCCACACACACCACCATTATTTACAGGATTTCCCCAGCACTAAAACAGAGGCAGCCATTCCGGACTTGACCACACACACCACCCCCCACACCCCCCCCCCCCCGATACTACACCCACCATACGAGTAATTCAAGCAGGCACCTCCGTACTGAATGCGGGAGTAAAGCGATCATTCGACTTGAGCATGAAAGTCAGACGGTGACAATGGATTCATGGCTGAAACGGTCCACTTATTTAAGGTGCTCAATCATGACTATGGACACAGAATTCTGTTCGAGGGAGTTTAGAAGTGGCTTCCCAAACTTGAGCCGTGGTCGCGCGCGAAAACTGCAGCTTTATTTGTTTCTTCAGTCTTTCCCTGACATTTCCCGTAATCAACCGCCCCCCCGTGATCGCCCGGCTCTCTTACACTCCCTACCCCCCCCGACACCTTATCGTATCTTACAACCCCATTCTTCATTCTTCTCCTGCACGCATTATCTCCCACCTACCCCCAACCGTACCAGCGGCCACCCCCTTCATCCACACAACAACACACTATTATTTAGCAACCCCCAATCGCAGAATGCTTCCTACCATACCCCACCAGCCCCTCCCGTCTCCACGCCTATGACACCAACTCTCAACACACACCCTGTGCGCGCCGTTAACCAGAGCATATAGGTCCCAATGAGACCACCACAGGCACTAAACACACCCTGTGGACACCAGTTTGACCACCCGAGAGACGTTAAATGTTTGACGATAAAGTGTCAACTGCTGGCATCCGACCCTTCTTGACAATCACCACAGCGGACGACACAACCCAGTGAGCGCCTATTCCGCTACCCATTGATGTCGAACACGTTTTGCAACGTTCTTTTCTCCCTTACGACCGAACAGACACCCCCCCTGAACACGCTGGACGGCAAAAGGTATTTCATGCAGTCCTGCCACAAGAACTCATCCCCTCTTCTTCCATTCTCACGCGGCCCCCTCTGGTTGACTTCATACCGGCGCCCTCTCCTACTATTTTGCCCCCACCCCCGATTACTGTGTATGTTGACGTTGCTGTGGAGCGTTCCGTGAAGAACGCCACCCAGTTTGTCCCCCCTGTCTAACCCCCATACTCTTTCGCCTCGTTCTTGCTCACTTCGCCTTCACTATTTCTCGCTTTCGTTCCTTTCCCTTTGTTTGCCTGTCTTGTCTAGTTGGCCGTACCCACCCATTTCCGCCCCCCCCCTCGATGCCTTCTTTCTCCAGCACCCAGCCCCCCCTTTCCCCCCCCCACCCTGCCCACCACCCCCCCTGACTGCCCCCCCTCCGCCTCCACCACCCACCCCACTCACCCGTCTTCCCGGCCCCACATACCCCCTGCCCCCACCCTTACACCGCCCCCACCCCTCACCTCCACCCCGCCCCACCACCTGTTAGAGGACCTCGTCGCTCCTCTTGGTTCTTTTCCGCCCCGCGAGGGCCCCCGTTCAGGCCCCCTTGCCCCCCCACCCCCCCCGACCCCACCACAGCCCCGCACCACACATCCTAGACCTCCCGGAGAGACCTCTTCCCGCTTGGCACCACCGTGACATAAACTAAGGTACCACCACCCATGAAATACCTCTGTTGTTACACTATCGCCGGACCCAGACAGACCATAGAGGTCCGAACGACGTCGACTGTTTGATTTTGTATGCGCTATGGCACCTTTCGTCCCCCCGCCACCCAGGCAATGTCCTTTCCTCTGCCGTCCACAGATCTCCACTTTCCCCACAATGCACTGACCACTTCCGCCTGAAGGACACTCTCAAGAGTATCATCATCTTCACCCCCACACGCCTTGCCCGCGACACCCGGAGTCCCCCCTCGGTTTTCTTCCCACTCAAACTCATCCCAGACCAGAACCCTCAACCCTAGGCACAAAACCAGAGGGTAACCAAGACACGGCCCTACTTTGCCCCATACCAAACTTACCCGGATATAACACCCCCAACACACCTGACCACCCCCACACACGCATCTCGGTCCAAACCCCAGAGTGAACGGGTTCTTCACATGTCCACACACCCCACCTACCACCTACCACACCATCCAAACTCCCCAACGGCCCACAACAACATGCCCTCACATCGAGATAACATCCTGAGGTCAGAACGAAAAGCGTTGACAGTTAGGCGACGACGCTCTTATCGTAGCACAGCCCCCCCAGATGTTGGAATTGATACATTCACTGACTTTCACACAATGTCTCTGATTTATTCACTACTCTGTTTGGGAATCCCCAAATACGGGTACATCATAATGCTTTCTTGCCAGTTTTCTTTATTTCTTTTTGGTCTTCTTTTTTGTCACTATGTGATTTTTCAGTCTCTAACTACAGTAGTATACCCCAGTTTTGTTTACAGATCTAAAACATGTACAATGCTTTATCCACTCACCCAAACACACACACCGATGGCTTCATCATTTCATTCTACTTTACTCACATCATTTCACCGATTTTCCACACTCAGTTAAAAAGCTGCCTTTGATCGATGGACTTCTGCGTACGCAGGCTGATACTGCTGCGGACACTCCCTGTATAGTCAGGCCGGGATTAATCCCCATCTCCCAACGAAGGAAGTGGAGTTTTGTGTGAATGATTGTTTTTTATGATGATTGATTGATGATTGAAGGACAAACCCCATGATGCAAACAAATACATCATCCCATCACGTTCTTTTTTTTAATCAATTACTGTTATTTTCATGTTGCATCAGTTTCCACTGTTTTCTCTGTACATGCAGACTCAATTCAACAGCCTAGCCTAGGCATCTTCTTCACTGAATCTAGTTCATATGAAAAAAAATCAAGGATATTTATGTTAAAATGTGGATATATCTGACCTACAGAGAAAGACTGACTGACATGGAGATATTACTACCAGTTGTCAATGTTATTAAGTATTGCAAGTCTAAATTAGGCTTACTTTCACTACTGCCTGCAAAAAACTTACTGTGTCTTACAAAGAAAAACACTTGTCACAGTGTTTCAGTTGGAAACAGATCAGCGTGTGATGTGAAAACCAGAGTTTCACCATTCATGTGATTCAGTGCATATTTTCACACCCTCTTCATCATCAACTATTCTGTGACCACAAACACGTACACCCTACCAGACCTAAAGAGACTTTCGACAAAACCAAACATATGCGCATACTAGTGTATACATATATAATAGATATATATATACACATTAAAATGCTGGCATGAATATGACAGTGGGCATATTTTCTACTTCCCCTTTCACAGCTTGACATATAACATGTTGATGACAGTGCTGATAAAAACCGCAACTGCTGGGAGGGAGAAAAAAAGATTTTGCTGCTCTACCAGCTCACCCCCCCCCCACTCCACCCCTCCATGTACCCCCCTCCCCCCCCCCCCCCCTTTCTCTCCTCCTCTCTCTCAACCCCCATCCACAGCCCTTTACTGGCAACAGTTCTTGCAGGACTGCATACACCAATTTCCTTCCCCCCTCCCCCTCCCCCCCCCTCCCTTTCCAGACAAAAACAGAGCTCATCCCTAATCTAATTCCTGGCCACATAACCCTGTTTTGCTCTGGTAATGGTTCCTGTGTAATCCTAGGCTGGGTGAAAATGAACTGGGGGGGGGGGGGGAAGAAGGAAGAAGAACCAGAGAAGGGGAGGTGGGCATGAGAAGGGGTGGGGTGGGGTGGGGGGGGGGGGATGGAATGTGGAGGGGGGAGGGGGAGGGGAGGGGCTGGGGCTGTCAAGGAAAGTCATCTGCTGCTTGCTGTTGTGTCTGCAGACAGGCTAGGGTTCAGTTCTGGGGAAAACCAGTAACCCGCCTGAACAGACTGATGGAGAGTCATAATTTCACTGACATAAAAAAAAAAAAACAGGACCATGTTGATCCTGCAGATGGGCACCATCCCCCCCCCCCCCCCCCCCCTCCCCCCCACCCCCCTCCCCTCCCCTCTTCTCATCTTCCCCCTATCCCACCCTCTCCTCTCCCTCTCCATTCTCACCTCTCCTCTCTCTCTCTCTTCCTTCTTCCAATTCTTCTCCTCCTCCTTCTCTCTCTCCCTCACTACGGTCTCTCTCTCTCTCCTTCCTCTCTCTCTCTCTGACTCCCACACCCTCCCACCATCTCTCTCTCTCTCTCTCTCTCTCTCTCTCTCTCTTCTTCACACTCTCACTAACCCTCTCTCTCACCCTTGCACCTCTCTCTCCCACTCTCCCTCAGGACCCTCTCTAACATTCTCTCCCTATCCTCTCCCCCCCCTCTAAACCCCCCCCTCTCTCACTCTCTCTCTCTCTCTCTCCCCTACACACTTTCTTTCCTGGGCCCTCAATCCCATTCTGTTATTTCTTCCCATATATCCTCCCTCTCTCCCTATGGACCCTCTCTCCCATTTTCTCCCTGTTCTTCTTCTCTCTCCTGCTCTCCCTACCCCCTCTCCATCCCCCCCCCCCCCCCCTTTCCCCCCCCCCCCACTCTTTCTGTGGGCCCTCTATCCCCATTCTTCTTGTATGTATAACATTTCTACTATATTCCTCTCTCTCTCCCGCTCTCTCCTCTGGACTGTCTCTCCCATTCTCTCCCTATTCTCTTCTCTCCTGCTCTCCCTGCCCTCTCCTCCCGCTCTCTCCTCTGCCACTCTTTCTTTCCTGGACCCTCTATCCCACTCCAGTATTTCTACCAATTCCCTGTCTGTCTCTCCCTATGTTGTTTCTCACCAACTCATTCTATCCACAACTCATGTTCTTTCTAATCTCCTCGACCTCCCCCCCCCCCCCCACCCCCATTCCCTCTCTCTCTCTCTCTCCTACTCTCTCCCTATTCCCTATCCCCATACTCTCTCTCTCTCTCTCCCTCTCTATCTTCCTTTCTACCATTCTTTCAATTTGTCTTTCTCTAATACCTATTTCCTGCTCTCCATCACCCTCCTCCCCCCCTCCCCCCCCCCCCCCCCCCTCTTAATAAGTCTATTTACAGTTTTTTCCTTTTTTTTTAAAGGGGGGGGGGGGGGGGGGGGGAGTAACAGTTCTTGCTGTCTGAAAACTAGTTGGCAGGCAATATGTGTATGCTTCTTACTAATTTGTGTTCATTTAGTCACTTGGAGTAAGAGCTGACGGCAGTGAAAAGCCGCAACAAAACTGGACTTTTTTTTTTTAATCTCCGACTCCCCCTCCCCCCACCTCCACTCCCTACCCCTCTCTTCACACTCTTCTCACACACACCAGCACATGCACTGACACATGTATGTATGTGAGCACACTCACAAGAGCGAGTGCACACACACAGAGGACAGAGATGTTCATCTTCATGTCTGCTGCTCTCTTTTTTACTATAACAGTTGAGCAATTATGTGTATGCGTGTGTGCATATGCGTGCGTGCGTGTGTGTGCGTGTGTGTGTATGTGCATGTGCTCATGCATGCGTGTCTCTCTGCGTGCGTGCACACGTATTATGTGTGAGAGAGAGGGTCTCTGCTTGCACAAGCACATGCATTGTCTGTCTGCCTCCCACTATGTGCATGCAGTGCTCATTTACAATTACAAGCGTGGGTTTACGGGCATGCAAGTGCACACATGTGTTTGTGTACATGTATATGTTGCTATGCAGCTGTATGTATGCTACTCAGTGTGCCGGTGGGTGGACCAGTGTGGGGTGGGAGCATGCTGGTGACAGTCGATGTGAGAGGGTGTGTCCACATGACTGCGGTTGCTAGTGTCACACTTGTATGCACCCCAGACCTGTGTACCCCAAGTTCTCAGACAAAAATCTCGATACTTTTGCAACTTCTGAAGATCTGGAAGAGCCAGCAGTTGGCACGTTAGACCATTTTTTGTCGCCATCTTCGACAAAGTAAAAGACTCAAAGGCACGCTGGGAAATACCTTCTTACCACTTTTGTCCAAAACGGTAGCAGATGAAACTTTGCGTTTAACAATTTTCTTTTTTGATTTTTTTTATTCCCGTAAAAAAATTTTTTTGAGGGGGGGGGGGGGGGGGGGGGGGGGGGGGGGGGGAGGGGGCTGTAATTCCCATAATTTCGATTTTTTTTTTTTCTGTAAAAATTATGGCAAAACCGTAAAGATAAACAGGTCTGGCACCCCCACAAACACCTAGACATGCGAATGTGTGTACGCACACCTGCAAGTGCAACAACAGACCTCCATGCATCCAGTGTCTGCTTGCATGAAGGCAGCTGACTGTTCTGATGTGTCTAAGTGACACAACAACGTCACACTCTGCCAACAGACCTCCATGCATCCAGTGTCTGCTCGCATGAAGGCAGCTGACTGCTATGATGTGTCTAAGTGACACAACAACGTCACACTCTGCCAACAGACCTCCATGCCTCCAGTGTCTGCTTGCATGAAGGCAGCTGACTGTTATGATGTGTCTAAGTGACACAAACAACGTCACACTCTGCCAACAGACCTCCATGCCTCCAGTGTCTGCCTGCATGAAGGCAGCTGACTGTTCTGATGTGTCTAAGTGACACAACACGTCACACTCTGCCAACAGACCTCCATGCATCCAGTGTCTGCTTGCATGAAGGCAGCTGACTGTTCTGATGTGTCTAAGTGACACAACAACGTCACACTCTGCCAACAACTCATCACTGGAGGAAGAGGACCATCATCAAATCCTGCAGACCAGGACACCTGAATGATCCTATGGAAGTATGTGAGCATCTAAAGGTGATAGAATCTGTATCCTTGAGCAATACAGCCATGACCCTTGAGGAAAACAAGGAAAAGGGCATCAAAAGGTGACAGAATCTGTATCCTTGAGCAATACAGCCATGACCCTTGAGGAAAATGAGGAAAAGAGGGAAAAGTTACTATCTCACGATCACAACTTTTCCCCCGTTTTCTAGAGGATAACAACTGCTTCTCCTGAGGATGGCAACTGTTTTCCACATGTTCGGTAGTTTATAAACTGTTATCCTTGTTTTCCTGTGGGAAAAAAAAAAAACCGGGATTATTGCAAAGCAAAACTTACAGAGAAAACAGCTGTGATCAATTACCACAGTAACAATCACAAATATCAGGTTGGATCACTACTGTTTTCCCCGCCTCTTTTTTTTTTTTTTTTTTGCTGTTTTCCTCAGTGATACTTAACTGTTTTCCCCACGAAAAATAGCGGGATGGAAAAAAAACTGATTCCTAGCCCGGATAACATTGGTGAAAACAGTTTTCCACAGGAAAAATAAGGATTCAAGGAATATACAAGTTTATCTTTACAAATGGAAAGCCAATACTGTCCCTAGAAAGAAAACAGTTGTGATTCTAAGGAAAAAACAGTTCAAACTCTGTGAAAATAACCTTGGAATTTACTTACCTTTAGTGAAAGCAGGTACTGTCCTGAAGAAAACAGCTGTGATTTTAAGGGATAACAGTTTTAATTCCGCTTCCTGAGGAATACGAGTCACTTTCCTTTAAAAACAGCTGTTATCGGCTTATGGAGCTTGTATACTCTTATATACAGTCCCTCCATGGACACAGTATCTACGGTTCTACCCCAGGAAGAGCAGAGCCCATGTTCCATGCTTTGTACAGCAGTAATGGGGACGTCTGCTCTTGGCCCGTGTGCACACATCACAGCATTACTATCATTACAGGGCAGCACGGCAGGCAATGCTGTGTTGCCTTTATGATGATTGTCTGGTGAAATGCAATTGACCGTCATCGTTACACCTGACAATGAGAGATGCAAGACAATGACTACCACCCCCCCCCCCCTCCCACCATCTCCTTCTCCTCTGTTGTTATCTTTGGCTTTCCTGAATGCTGCCCCACCCCACCCCCCTCCTCCCCCCCCGGCCCCAACAATCTTTTTCACTCTTTTCACTTTTTTCCCTTCCCTTTTTCTGACATCACTGCTCTCCACACCTTTGCATCAATGCATGTCATGCTCATCGGCAGAAACTCTTGCCATTGTGTGCATAAAACCAAGACAAGCTGTGTGTTGCACTGTACTATATATATATATAGAGAGAGAGAGATCCAGCACATTTGATGCATGCATTTCTGAACACCTGGCCGACATCCGCCATCACCGACAACCCAAACCAGTCGCTCTCCACTTCAGTTCAACCATTCCCAACACATCATGTCACAAGTCCTGGCACTTTGGCCATCACAGAGAAACAACTTTGAGCGCAACATGCTGGAATCTTACTTCACTGCCAGACTGGGGGCCCTCTGCCCACATGTCATCCACAAAATAGCATGAACAGGACTGTCCATCCCCGCAGCAATGGACATAGCACTCTCCACAGACACACTACCATACTAGCCCCTCACCTGTATCTATTTGCCATTATTTTTGTTACTATTACTGCCTTTACTGTTATCATTATTGTTATTATAATCATTATTATATTATCATTACCATTGTTTATATTGTTTTTATTATATAACTATAATGCCCATCATTATTACACATTATTTTTCCTTTTTTTCTGATTCATTACAAACATTTTAGTCAGTATTCAGACTTGTTTACCCAAAAATTTGACTCAGAGTATTCCAAATCCAAAACAAGAGTATTTTCTGCAAAACAGGTGTACTCCAAACGAGAAAGTTGCGCTGCGGCAACACATGGTTGTTGGATACATTTATCGAGAAATTCCTGTTCCCCTTTTTTTTTCACTTTAGGGCCATCATCTTCGGAAGAGGAAAGTTTAGACATCTTCATGGATAGTAGAACTCGAATCCTTGGTTCAGCATGGCTTCACCGAAAACCATGCCAAATCTCAAAGCTGAGAACTAGGAATGAGAACTCCCGGCCAATCAAAAACATCGAAACGAAAAGTCGCGAGGAGAGTGTACGCACAGCAGATGTCAATACACCCATTCCTTCAGAAATGCAGTGCACAGAAATGATAGTAGGATTTTTTTTTTTCGCTGCATGTTTCCCCATGTACTGTATTTAGCATATTTCTGACAAATACGAGTACAAAATACGGCAAAATCGTATCCATGGATAAACAGGTCCAAGTATTTATTTCTTTCCTCTCTTCCAACCCCTTCCCTCTTCTCTCGGTTCCATTCCACAGCCGTCATTTTCCACCCTATTACAGCTGGCACCAAGATCGAAGAGAAAGTGATTGTTCATCCTTTGTTTCCATTGTTCTGAATGTTGTTTGTCCTGCCTGAAGAAGACCTAGCTGGTCCAAACACACTGTGTCTTTTTTTAAATCTGTTTGTTCCTTCCTTTGGCGGCTCAGGAATTATATGTGTTACATCTGATTTTTAAAATGCAAACCAATTTTCACACACACACACACACGCACGCACACACACACACACACACACACACACACACACACACACACACACACCACACACACATATCAAGCTGCACTATTCATAGCCAAGTCTACACAGCTATTCCAAGAAGAGAGAGAGAGAGAGAGAGAGAGAGAGAGAGAGAGAGAGAGAGAGAGAAAGATAGGGTGGGAGATGAAAAGTATCCTAAAAAGAAAAAACATTAAAATTGGAATTCCACACACACCCACACACACACAACACACACACACACAAAAATTGTGTGCACACACACACACACACACACACACACACACACACACACACAAACACACACACACACATGTATGAAAACAAAACCAATGCATACACACACTGAATGTTCTAAATCCTAAGTATTTCAAGCACAAAGCAAAACATATTTTTGAATTTCAGTGATCACACATTAAAAAAGATGATCTTGTTAGAAGGTGCTGTCTGATCGACTCAAGGACTGAGCTCCATTGTGTATCCGACTGTGGTAAGTTGGATCTCAACAAGTCAATTCATCCAGAATCATACCTTATCATATTCATTATGACAAGAGGGCAGAAAGACAGAGAAAGAGAGAGTGAGAAACAGACAGACAGACAGAGAGAGGGAGAAAATGAGAGCGAGAGAGTGATACTGATAGTTACTTGGTAACAATAAAACAAGCAAGGTGCACAGAATGAAAGCCCCACTGCCTGCTCAGTGTTTTTCCCCCTTTATCTTTTATATCGTAAAAACCAATTTCCATTACCACAGGGTTCATACTCGCCATACAAAATAAAACTTGTTTTGAAGGATTATTCTCCAAAGCCAAAAGGGCTTGTCAAGCTTTTCTTTTCTTTCAATTAACTGAGTGTTCCTGCAGCAACAGACTTGAGCTAAGTTATAAGATCCCAAGACTGAAATTGAAAAGTAAAGAAAAGGTGTGCGTAAAAATTATGAGTTAAATAACAAAAGATACTTTTTAAAATCTCATTCACAACCTTCATAATGCTGATTATGAGAAAATAAATTGCTTACACTAGTACTCTGGGCGTCACACTTAAGCATGAGATGGTCAAGATTTACAGTCACCTCCTCTTCAAAATTTGATCTTTCTTTGTTAGCCCAATCAACCAAATGAGTCAATCTATTCTCAGGAGAATCTGTTTGGTAAGCATTCTTTGTAAATTTTACATGCATTCAAAAACTGAAGTTTTCAAAAGTGTACCTACCATT